>CM057459.1:376935000-377012500 GCA_016271365.2 Neoceratodus forsteri | reverse complement strand
AGAACGTTTTCCATTCTGGTACTGGCATGAAATTTATGTGGTAGCTACCCTTACTGCCATGGATGTACTTTTCAGTTGTTAGGTGTCTAACATGTAAACAGGTGCAGAATTCTGTAGAAATCTGCAACTTGGTGGGAGTGTGGGGTGCAAAGGGCCTACAAACCCACCAACTTTCGTGACTTTCTACTTTTCAATTCTTTCTCAAAAAAGTAAGCATATTCTATGGAAAAAAAAACTTTGTTAATGCATCATTTAGGGTTAAAACATAAAAAGTTAGGAAATGAGACCTTTAAGGTTGCTCCCTCCCCTTCCGTGCACCTGCCCATCATCCCGAGATTGACAGCTGATGGGGTGTGTCATTGGGGTTGTGAGGCGTAAATGTCACCCCATTCTTCTTTACTGTGGCTTGTGAATATGATTACACATGGAATGGGGTGACATTTAAGCCTCACAACCCCAATGACACACTCTAGCTGTCAATCTCGGATGATAGGCAGGTCCATGGGGAAAGGAAGCAAACCCTAAACATCTCATTTCCTGACTTTTGTGTTTTAACCCTAAATGATGCATTAACAAAGTTTTTTGCATAGAATATATATATATATATATATATATATGTATATTAAAAATTAAACAACTGTATATGTTTATAATTTAATTACTATTCAATAAGGTTGCTTTCTAGAGGGCTCTATTCACTGTTGGGGTTTGCATATAATTGATTCTCTTAGTGCAGGTCTGAGGAACAATGCACGCCAGAGTTTCTCAATGGGCTTTTTATGCTGGCAGCATTAACAGACCTTGGCTGCCTGTGTTCAGTACATGCGTGCAAAGCTCTACATGGAAGGAAGTGGCAGCTCTGGGAGTAGTGGTTTGTTGGGCATTGGGCATCCATACGAAGGTCTGCCCAGTCAGAAAGTGCATTCTCTTCTCTTGTTGCAGCAATGGATCAACACCTGCTATCCTGTTCATGCAAAGAGATCATGATCATGAATGGGGATCATGACACTCTGACATCATCTTGGGGGGGTCACCTTTCATGAAAACAAAATGGTATGATGTACTGGCAACTCGAGTTTAGGTGTGAAGCCAGAAGCTGGCTGAGCAGCTTGAATAAAGCTTGGTGGCAATGCTGTGTGGCAGTACCACCAGTTAGGGAGGGGTGAAACTGTATTCTAGAGCCATAGCAACACCTGTAGAGGACCAAGGAGCTAGAACCCTCACAGGATGTTGTCTGTTCACATGAGAGGTTAACTGAGGCAACCACCAGGCATTACAGGGAGGTGGTTGGGAGAAAATGGGGAAGAAATGCTTCTTCCTGACAAAGTTCTAGTTGAGCAAGGTTCCATGGCATGTGGACTGTGAACAGTACCTTATCACCAATTTAGATGTGGCTACACTTTTGCATTTGTGCAGTTCACTGAGTGGTTGGAATAAAATGTCCCTATTTTTGTATACTGCATGTCTTCAGATAGTTTTCTTCTGACTGGTGAATTACATGTGAGTGCAGTTAATTCCTTTTATATGAGAAAACCACACAACTTTTGAGATGATGGCCAGCAATGCAATCAGGTCCCACACTGTGGACCCCCACTGATGAGCAGTGAGGTAGATACCACGGTGGATGGGGCTAGCAGTATTGCCAAAGGGATACACAGCAGGTCCAGGGAATGGATGGAATGCAAAAGAGGAGAAATAACTATAGGGGGAAAAAGTGTGCCAATAAAAGCTGCTAGACCCCAATCCTACCATGCCAAGGAGTAAGGCTGGGCACTGGTAGACTGATAATGGTGGAGGAACTTTAGGATCCAGTATGTACCATGTCAAGTGGTGTATAATCATTATGGCAGGGCCTCCATTGGCATAACAGATGCACCCAGTCATCTGCCAGCAGCCACACATAAGTGGCTTTCTGAATGGTGTTGATTAAGCATTCACCCCAAACATGACTGCCTGAGTAGCTGCATGGGTGGTTATGGAGATCTCAGGTATCCAGCTACTGTTGCTCTGTGGATGCCACAAAAATCTTCCTAAGCACCCCTGCCCTGTCATTGTGCAGCATATAACTGTAAAGATTCCTAGGCATTGCATATGTGCATCACTTAAACTTCATGAAAAAGTGCTATAATAATAAATACATCTTCAGAACATTCTTTAAAGATCCATTGACACCGTTATGACAACTTTGAAAAAAAAATGTAATATCTAGAAATAATTCAGCTTATATATAGTATTTTCTTTCTGTAATTCTTACCCTTACTTCTTTATTTCTGAGGACATGTGCATGTATACAGGATCACGACCCTGTCTACTTTGACTGCTTGCTTACACCTGACGACATAGTTCTGTCTGTGATATCACAGGCTGTTGCTGTGGAGATAATTATGATGCCATAAACAAAAGATTATGATGGTTGGTGTAGACAAACAGAAAAAGCAGATAAAGTCTAAGGACAGTAATCCTCTTTCATACAACTGTCCTCAGTAATAAAGAAAAAAGGCCAAGAATTATATAAAATATAAACTGACGTGTCTAAATCACATTTAAAAAAAATTCTAATGCTGTCAGGGACTCTTTAAACCCAGTATAATCCATAAAATGTCCTAATATCACAAGGAATCAGGAAATAAAATATATTCATCTCTGAGAGTTTGAAATAACTCTCCGACAATAACTTTTTTATATGTGCTGGGTAAAATACATTTTTGTGTTGGCATCTTATGATACTCCAAATGTAAGTGCAACTCAATTAAGGTATCTAGTTTTGGATTAAAACAAGATATGGGGGGCGCTAACAAGCAGCTAACTGAGTGGTCGTGTTTCCCACCTGCTCCGTCCCAACAGCCATTAATAAAAGGGAAAATGTATAGAATTACTCATCCCAGAGCGGCAAAAATTGTATCCGCGGGTGGAGGAGGCTATGATGGATGAATATTTAACCCCCATGCCCTCCAAGAGCCAGGGGTAACCGGAAAACGGAGCAGGGGTGCGCCGGCCTCGGTGGGGGAGAATGCAGGCCTTGTCTCGCTCTCGGCTGCAGAGGTTGCAGCACTTGGAAAGGAGTTAACGGGGCAAGTGATCGCAGCCCTAGAGCCACGATTGACAAAGTTGGAGGATAAGCTGGATGGCAGGCTGCAGGAGATTTTGGAGCAGCAAGCGCAGCATGGAGCTAGATTAACAGAGGCAGAGGAAAGAATTTCAAGACTGAAGGATGAGGTATTAATGGTCCCTGGGCAAGTGCGCGCCCTGCAGAAGGAGCTGGAGGAATTTAAGGAGGCATTCGATTACCAAGAAAATGACCACCGGCCACTGAATTTGCACCTGAGAGGACTGCCAGAGGGGTTGGAAGGGAAGGATGCCTTGGATTTCTGTAGCAGGGTGCTGCCAGAGTTGCTAGGCATTAATGTGAAAAACGGCCGGGTGAAAATGGAAAGAGCGCACAGGGCGGTTATGCCATGGCCACCGGCGGATCAGCCTCCCCGCCAGATCATGCGCTTTCATAACTTCCAGGACTGGGAGGCATTCCTGAAAGAATATTGGGGGAAGAGGTCCCTGAGCTTTGATGGTCACAGGCTGTTTCTTTCTCAGGACTACTCAGCGCGCTTGTTACAGAAGAGACAGGCATTTAATGGACTCATGGCCCAGCTGAGGAATTTAAAGGTTGAAAACTTCCTCGTGTACCCTGCCACACTTAAAATTAAACATGAGGGAGTGACATATTCTTTCTGGGAGCTTGGAAAAGCAGAGGAATTTGTGAAGGCCCTAAGAAGAAGAGTGAGTTGAGGGACTGTCAGCAAGCTGGGAGAAATCGGAGGTTCGAGATGGCTGGAGTTTGCCTCCGGTGGTGTGACACTAATGTCGGTTCTTGTTTAAAATTGAAATCTGGTTTTCTGTTTGAATTGTTGGTGCCATTGCACCTTATCTGTTTAGGAGACCCACGAGGAAGGAGAAATAGCCACCAGCCCGACTGTTGCCGGTACCCATTGTGCAGCGGGAGATAATGGGCGCTGAAGGCGGGACTCGAGTATGTCTCCCTCTGCCTTGTCCCTTTTTTATTGACTCTCCGAATGTGGATGAAGCATGGACTCTGGAAATTCATCTGAAGGCAGGGACTAAAGAGAGAAAGGCCTTGAGACTATGGACTGGTACCGCAAGGTAGGAGCGAGGGCAGGCCTAGCGCGTGTAATCAGATGGTGTGGCCTGGCTCTTGTGTCCTAGATGATTCTCTATGCCTCAATTATGTTGTACTTTTCCCTTACTTCCCTATAGTTACCTGTGTTAAGCTGGAATTTGGGGGGGGCACGGTATGTCTGGGAGGAGAGAGCTGGGGAAATGAGGGACGGAGGAGGGGCAGGGAAAGCTGGGTGGGATGGGAATGAAGTGGGAGATAAGAACAAGTCTGGGATGTGCGGCTGAACCTCCGAGGTCCCCCCCATTAGTACATGGGCTCTTGGGGGGCGTAGGGAGAAGGAATTGTGGGGTGAGGGGACTGGAGTGGGAGGTCTGATGGGAATAGGAGGGGAGTGGGTTAGGTCTATTCTAGTAGATAACATGGTGTGGGGTGCTGCCCTGGACGTGTCGAGATGCTGCATGCTGTCACATTTGCTGCTGCTCTCTCGAGTGAGGAAAGGGGTCAAATGGAGGATTAAGAGTGTAGAGTGCAGACTGACCCGCCTGGGATAGGAGCTGGTACACAGTGTCTGTATTAGCAGACAATGGTAGAAGAGGGGAGGGAGGCACAGAGAGCATGCCCTTTTGGATTGGTGGTTTAGGGGGGAGTGGGGGATAGACCAGGGACATAGCTGTCAGGTAGGGGATGAGATTGCCTGAAGTGTGGGGGGTTGCTCCTGCCTTTCTAGAGTGAGGCGTTGCACTTGTCTCTCTAGAGGAGAGAGGGAGAGTAAAAGTATTAGAACTCTCAGGGGATATACAGGTTATGATATAGAGAGTGGCATAGGGAGGGGAGTATGGGGGAGTTGGGAAGGACACATGAAATGGGGCTAAGAAGTAAAGAAGGGATGCTTAACTGTCTCTTGAAGTGGGGGAGTGAGGGAGAGAGTTGGAGGGAGAGGGATTAGGCTGGAGAGAGAGGGTAGAGGAAGGATGGTGATATTGTGGAGGGGGGCAGATAGACAGGTGGTTTGGGTCTAGGAGCTACTCTGAAGGGGGTGCAGGGAGAGAGGACTCTAAGATAAAGGGAACTTGGCTGTTGTGGGGAGCGGCAGGATGCGCATCTCAGTTGTGGAAGAGCGTATTTGTATTTGTTCATTTATTTCTCTAGGATAAACACTTGTGCTATGTTAGCAATTAGTGTAACTGGAGGGGGGAATGTCGTGGGAAGGTTGAATGGGTGGGAAGGAAAAGGATCAAGGAGGGAGGGGAGGGTGGTGGGAGGAGGAGTTATGTCAGAGTTATAAAGTTAAAAATGTTATTACTGATAGGATTGTTGTTGTTGTCATTGTAGATGTCTGGTTATGTTTTCTCTCTTTTTCTTTTGGGATGCAATCGACTGTGTGGAAACCAAAGTTAATGTGCAAGCCAGTTTTCAAATGCTGTGAAAAGATGGAAGGGTGCAAGAGCACAATAAATGGGAAGTGGCTGGAGCCTGGAAAGACGCATGTGGAGGAATGGGGGCTGCAGTAAATCTCAAAGTAATTTCTTAGAATGTAAAAGGTATAGCGAGCCCAGTGAAGAGGACTGCGCTCCTGACTGCACTGAGGCAGAGGGGGGCGCAGGTGGCGATGTTACAAGAGACCCACCTGACAGATGCAGAGCATGCTAAGTTAGTACGAAATTGGGTGGGAAAGTGTTTTGCGGCCTCTTACTCCTCTCATAAGCGGGGAGTAGCAATACTTCTGCACAAGGGCCTACTGTTTGAAGTGAGGAGGGTGGTAAGAGATCCAAAGGAGGGCAGATATATTTTTGTCATGGGAACGTGGCAGGGGGAGACACTCACGTTTGGTTGTGTGTATGCACCGGTGGTGCATGACCCTCAGTTTTATACCTCTTTACTGGGCTTGCTTGTCAGGGAGCAATTCCCCAGGCTTATTTTAGGAGGGGACTTTAATTAGACCATGGATACATCCATGGATCACTCCGCTGGGAAGGGGCGGGTGACGGAGGCTATGTGCCAATGGTTGGTGGGGATGGCAGACCTAGATATGGTTGATAGTTGGAGAGCGGTTAATCCCAGTGTGAGAAAATATACATTTTACTCCAACCCCCATAAGACTTGGTCCCGTCTGGACTATGTTTTCTTACCCAGAGGATGGGTGGATAGGATTGAAGAGATAACCCACAGTCTCATTTTCATCTCAGATCATGCTATGGTTGTCTTAAAAATATCCGGGAAGGGGGCGGAGAATAGGCCATGTACTTGGAAGTTCCTTACATACCTGATCAAGGACCAGACATTTAAGGAATATCTAGCAGAACAGTGGAAGCTATATGTGGAGATGAACTCTATGAATGAGATCTCTAGTATTACCCTTTGGGAGGCAGTGAAAGCCTTTATGAAGGGAGCTATTATAGCCTATGTAGCCAAAATCAAGAAACAGAGTAGGAGTAAGAGGGAGGAACTGGAGAGGCAAGTGAAAGAATTGGAGAAGCGGGTAGGTGGGGGAGAAGGGGGAGAAGTTGCTAAATCTTTAGTAACAGCGAGGGAGACTCTTAATGCCCTATTAAGGGAGGAGGCTGGGAAGGCCTGGTTCTATTGCCAAAGAAGGGTGTTTGAATGGGGGACTAAGGCAGGACCTATGCTAGTAAGGATAATGAAGGGGGTAGGTGCCCTACGCGGATACTGAGGGTCAAGGGAGCAGTGGGACAGGTTTTTAATAGTTCGAGGGATATAGCAGATTGTTTCAGGAGTTATTATGATGGACTATATGGGGCGGAGCATAGTGGTAAGGAAGAATGCATACGGGAGTTCTTAGATGAAGTGCCCCTGCAAAAGGTCACAGATGAACAGAGGGAGCTGCTAGGCCAACCCATCTCAAGAGTGGAAATTTTAAGTGCTATACAGAAACTGCAGGAGGGTAAGGCCAGTGGGCCGGATGGCTTCCCTGTTGAGTATTACAGGATTTTAGGGGGACAGCTGGCAGATACCTTGTGTAAGGTATTTAGGGAGAGAGGAGGGCGGAGTCCCGGAGCTACCTGATTCCTGTTACGAGGCAAATATTTGCTTAATACATAAGGGGGGACAGAATGAGTTGGATTGCATGGCATACCGGCCTATTTTTCTCCTCAGTGTAGATATGAAAATTTTGGCCATGGTTCTGGTCACCAGATTAGAAAATATTCTGCCGGGGGTGGTTCACCCAGACCAGACCAGGTTCATCAAGGGGCGTCAGTCTTATCATAATGTGAGGAGACTGCTAAATGTCATATGGCGAGCCGGTCAGAACAGAAGAGGGATAGGAGTGATCTCCCTGGATGCTGAAAAAGCATTTGATAGGGTGGAATGGGAATATCTCTTCGAAGTGACGGCACGGTTTGGTCTGGAGGACTCGTTCATAGGCTGGGTTAAGGCTATGTACCTCAGGCCAAGTATGCGAGTTATAGTCAATGGATGGCTGTCTGAGAAATTTCCCCTGGGGAGGGGTACGAGGCAGGGGTTCCGGCTGCCCCCCTGTTGTTCGCTTTGGCGATCGAACCCTTAATGGCGGCTATACGTCAGCATGCAGGTGTGGTAGGGGTAAGAGATGTGGAGGGGAGGGAGCACAAGGTGGCACTATACACGGATGGTACGCTGTTGTTTTTGGGAGACCTGCATAGCTCCATGGGGCACTTAATGAATATCATTGAGAAGTCTGCTGATTTCTCTGGATATAAGATCAATATTAGGAAATCTGAAATCATGGGAGTCCCAGATGTGAGCCAAGAGGTGCGGCGAATGGGATTTAAGGTGGCCCAAACAGATTTTAAATATCTGGGGGTACGGATAGGGCGAAGATGGGAGGAGCTATATAAGCTGAATTATTATCCCCTGATAAAAATGATCCTAGCAGACCTCAAGCGCTGGACACTGCTTCCTGTGTCTTGGATAGGAAGGATCAATCTCATAAAAATGAATATTATATGTTCCAGAGCTTTGTTTTTAGGATGAAAGGACATGCTGGGTGGGTTAAGGGTGAGGCTGTATGTATGGCGTTGGCTGGTTGTGCCACCAGTGTAGAATGCCTGTTGTGGCAGACTATTGCCAACCCCTGGTAATCCCTGGAATAGCCACTATGCAGTGGTAGTATAGTGCCCCCAACCCACGATCCTCATTTTGAATTTTGAAAAACAAAATGGTCCCAGTCCATTTCCCCCTCTCCGGATTCCTGATGTACCTGGACAGACATGCCACCTTAGTACCCAGTGGTTTAATGGCCCCCACCCTCTACACCCCAACAGACAGTGGTCAGGCACCCTGCTCTCCCATCCCTGACCTACTTCTGTGAGTGGTACTTCCCTCCACACACCACCATGGCCAGCCACAGAATGTGAGTGCACAGACCACGTAAGCGTAATGTTCACCTATGTGGTCCTTGCAATTGCATTCTGCAGCCAGCCATAATGGTTAGTAAAGGGCAGTACCGGTCACAGGATCAGGGCAGGGAAGGGGAGAATGGGTTGGTTGGGTAGTGACTGACAATGAGGGGAGGGGTGGAGAACCAGTTAACCATCAGGGGGTATGAGTAGAGGCTTTTTTTTCCAGAAGATTGGGGATGGGGTGGTCTACCACATGAACACTGCTGGCATTGATCTCAGGGGAGATCAGGAATCACAGGGGGTTCTACTATACCACCAGGGCTTATACATACACACTGGGAACTGGAGGGGGGGCTATACTAACAGGGCCTTTGTTTATCAAATACTGGCATGACATTAACACCTTTCAGAACACAGACAGCTGTGCCCTGACACCCCACATGGCTCCTCCCCTGCCCTTTGTGCATCCCACGGTCCACTTACCTCAGAAGTCCCAGTGGTACAACCACTTAGACCACCTCCTGTCTGGTCTAAATGCGAACCCTCCTGTGTCCATGGCAGGGCTTTGAAAATAAAAAAAGGGGATTTGGCAGCCCTGCCATGGTGTAAGCCCCCTTATGACCTGGTGTACTGGGTTGTTGGATGCAGTCCTGGTGCAAGGGGATATTTGCACAGTCATGTCTGGGTCAGATGCAGGCTGCTTTCCAAAATCATGGTTTGACACAACTTGTGATGCAAATCATCACTCAAACATTTTGTACACAAATTCTTTGCATCATTCTAACCCCATTGAAAATTGGGGCCAAAGTTTTTAAAAGTTTTCACTACTATTCCATACCCACCATGAAAAAATTCCTCCTATCCAGGTTCAGGGATTTGGGGGTAAAGGGCTTGCAACAGAAATGGTTTAGCTCTTATTTTATGGGGCAGAAACAAATAGTGGAACTTGGCGCTTATAGATCATCTGCTCTTCCTATAAAAGTGGGGGTGCCCCAGGGATCTATCCTGGGCCCCCCTACTTTTCGGCATATATCTATCTATATATATATATATAGGCCCAGATATTCAAACTGCGCTCAAAATAAGCGCAACAGCAGGAGCAAGCACAAACCAGTTGCGCAAATGCGCAACAGGTGCGATATTCAAACATGGAGCAGAACAAATTGCGCAAGCAACCAACGTCTGAATATCGCACATACTGCGCCATAGCACAACCAGGAAGGAGAAGCTGAACCGAAATGTTGCGCTATGGTGCAACCAGGGCAGCCCAGCTGAGCATTCCAGAGGTGCCATAGCGCAAGCAGAGCCCCCCCCAGAGCAATGGAACTGCACATCCAGGGAGGCAGGCTGGGGCCCACCTCCAGCCATGCCACACATGGGCACAGGAACACACTGCAGAACCCACACCACACCTGCACACCCAAGCACAGCATCACTGGGGTGGGACGGATGATCTACTTGCCCATGGGGACAAGCCAACAAAGCATAGCAAGAGCCATGACACCCCAGCACAACCACTGGCAGGCTGAGAGTGCCACACAGGGGTTGACAACCACAGTGCACATCAGCCCCGTGCACGTACAGCACACCCTGCACCTTGACCCCAAGACACCACCTATGTGCAGTGACTGGCACTGCAGGAAACACATGCATCCCCAGCACACGCCAACCCCATGCAGCACAGAAGCCTACAAGCCAGACACACCCTGTGCACCCAGCAGTGGGTGGCAGCAGATGGCAAGACCAACCGAAAGTCACTGCCATGCTGGAGATCCCTCCCCATGCACACACACGCACACACACACACTCATACCCAGGACCATACCAGCCCAGATGGCATGTACACCCCTGCAACTGAGCACCCATAGGCAGCTGCAAATCAGAGAGCAACACATTATTCATATAAAAATATAAAAATGTATTTCACAACAACAAACATTATCAAAACAAGTACAACTATTTACAAGGGGGGGGATGGGTACAAGGTAGGGTTGGTCAAGGGGTAGGGATGACAAACTTGGAGAGGGAAGGCAGGGTGGTAGGGATGGGAGAAGTGGGAAGGGTAGAGATGTCATGGGCCAGCTGGCCACCCATCCTCCTGCTGGTGTCCTGCAGGTCTCTGCCGCCTCCTCCGCACACCATGGCGGTGAATGTATTGTAGGATGTCGCTATTATGGCCCACAAGCCGTCGGATGGCCCTGACATCCCTCGCCATCCTCTGGAGAACCTCAAGGCCTAGGAAAATGGGAACACAGTCAATGGCTGTGACTGACCACAACCCTGAACACCACCCAACCCGCAAGCCATATAGCCCAATGTCCCGCACCTGTGATGGCATGCACCCACCCACCGTGAACATGCACATGGCCATCACAAACAGGCGGCACCAGCTATGCGCACCACTGCACACACACACTGCCCATGTCCATCACAGCACAAACAAAGCTGGCAAGTGACGTGGCAACGTGGTGCGATGCCAGTTACACAGCGATGTGCCCAGTGCATGCATGGACCACCAGTGATGCATACACAGACGCTGGCAGAAACTGGACAGTGATGCATGTCACCTGTGTCATGCCTACAGATATAGATACAGCCAGTGTCGGCAGATAGGGCCTATGACCCACACAGTCTGTCCATTTCAGCCTGTAAGTTACTTTGTTTACCTAGAAGTCTGTTGCCCCTTACCCCTGACCTCAAGAATTCCGTTATGTCTATCCCATGCAGTCTGAAATCCCGTGACTGTGTCAGCCCCCACCACTCCCTCTGGCAGGGTGTCCCACTTGTACACCACCCGTGCTGTGAAGAAAGTCTTGCTCATGTTTCCTCTGAATCGTCCTTCCTCCAACTGCATCCCATGCCCTGTAGTCCTGGAACATCTTTTGCACTTCAAAATAGTGTTTCCCTGCACCCTGTTCCACCCTGTAAGATACTTGTATGTCTCAATCATAACCCCTCTCTCCCTCCTCTCCTCCAGGGAGTACAGGTTCAGTTCCTTCAACCTGTCTCCCTAGGAGTTGTGATGCAAGCCATGCACCATCCTTGTTGCCCTCCTCTGAACCTTCTCTGCCCACTCTACGTCCTTACATAGGTATGGTCTCCAGAAATGTACACTGTACTGCAGGTGGGGCCTCACTAGTGTCTTGTATAGTGGAATTATGACCTCCCCTTTCCTGCATGTTTGTATTGTGCATGGCTACTGGCCCCCCCCCAGCATGCAATAGCATCCATGAAGTCATGATACACACACTGCTCAAGCAGCTCCGACTGGCGCTGTTGCTGGCGCTGCTACTGCTGGTGGGCTCCAACCCCTGCTGGCAACGGGTCCCTGGCACGGCCCTCTTCACTGTTGCCCCGCATCCTCACATCCCAGTCTGTGGGAGACATATGTTGAGACAAACATCAGTGTGACTCAAAAGCAGACTGCCCCCTGCCCCAGTGACAGTGCCTGCCCGCACAGCCATACCCAGTCATCTCACAGCTGCACACACTGACACAGCCAACCGTGGCCAAGCCATCACCTATGCACAGCCACCAAAACACACACACACCCCTACAGATAATACAGGTGCATATATGGCACACCCACCTGGCCTAGGCACCACGCCCCACCTGGCACAGAACCGCAGCCGATCCAGCAGATCAGGATCCTCCGCAGAGGTCACTGTACCGGTGCCGGCACTGCTCAGCTGACCGGCACTGTCCAGTGACCCCCACCAGGTCAGTGGCCACTTGCTGCCACACCTGGGTCCAGGCAATGGTGAGGGGCGCCTCACCATAAACTGCCCCATAGTGGGGCTCCACTAGGGTCACCAAGTTGGCCACCTCAAGCTGGCTCCAGGACACCGCCCTCTTCCTAGCCATGGCACCAACTTTACAGCAGGCAATATGGTGCCCAGCTGCGCGTGAACCCACATGGAGATGTTGCAACAGACCACCACAGGCTCCAATCGCTACGTTCTAACAGTGTCATTATTTCACATAGCTGTCACCAGACAGCTTAATAGGGACGTACATGGCAGGCTTAACAGTGCCAGGGGGCAAAGGTCCACACAAGGTCATGAAACATAGAAACATAGAAACATAGAAGTTGACGGCAGATAAGGACCGCAAGGCCCATCCAGTCTGCCCATTTCTTTTTCTACCTTATAAATGTGCCATCGGCCTTTGCTCTGTCAGTGACCTATCTATTCATAGTCATTTGTATTGCTCCCTTATGCCTATCCCATGCCTGTTTGAAGCCCTGCACTGTATTCATAGCCACCACTTCTTGTGGTAAGCCATTCCATGCATCTACCACACTTTCTGTGAAAAGAATTTCTCACATTCCCCTTAATTGGCCTCCTCTAATCTCATGCTGTGTCCTCTTGTCCTGCTATTTTTATTATATTTAAACATGTTAGACTCTTTCACCTTGTTTATGCCCTTAAGGTGTTTAAATGTCTCGATCATATCACCTCTCTCCCTCCTTTGCTCAAGGGTATACATATTGAGCTCCATTAATCTGTCCTCATAAGTCTTCTGATGCAGTCCCTGCACCATTTTGGTTGCCCTTCTCTGGACTGCCTCAATTTGGTTAATGTCCTTGTGAAGGTGTGGCCTCCAATACTGCAGCAGTACTCCAGATGGGGCCTAACCAATGTCTTGTACAGAGGGATTATTACCTCCTCTTCACGACTGTGATACCCTACTAATACACCCTAACACCCCTAGCCTTACCTACTGCTTTAGAGGTCTGCTTGATGATTTTGGTCATCAGTGATGATGATGCCCAAGTCTCTTTCTTCCTTTGTGACTGCTAGCAACTCCCTCCCAGCCTATAAGTGGCTTCAGGGTTTCTCTTCCCTATGTGCATGATTTTGCACTCTTTGCATTAAATCCCAGTTGCCACTCTTCTGACCATTCTGCTAGTTTATCCAGATCTCTTCTCATTCTGCCCACCCCATCTGGATCATCTACTCTGTTGCAGATCTTGGTGTCATCTGCAAACAGACAAGCCTTACCCTCTAGTCCATCTGCAGGGTCACTAATGAAGATGTTGAATAGGACTGGCCCCAGGACTGATCCCTGAGGTACCCCACTTGTGACTTGCATCTCTTCTGACTGTATACCATTTACCACCACTCTCTGTTTTCTGCCAGTCAACCAGTTTGCCACCCAGTTGACCAACTTCTGACCCACCCCGAGCCTACCTAGCTTATTTATCAATCTTCTATGTGGAACAGTGTCAAAAGCTTTGCTGAAGTCAAGGTAGGCGACATCAACTGCTCCCCCTTGGTCCACCACTCTGGTTACCCAGTCAAAGAAATCTATGAGATTAGTTTGACAGGACCTTCCTTTTGTAAAGCCATGCTGTCTTGGATCCTGTGCCCCTATGGATTCCAGGTGTTGCACTATCCTTTCCTTAAGGAGTGCCTCCATAATCTTGCCCACTACTGAGGTAAGACTGACCGGTCTGTAGTTCCCTGCCTCCTCCCTGCTACCACTCTTGTGGAGTGGGATCACATGAGCCCTTCTCCAGTCTTCTGGGACCTCTCCTGTGCTCAGAGACTCACTAAACAATTCTGCTAATGGCTCTGCTAGTTCCTCCTTTAGCTCCTTAGTACCCTGGGATGTATGCCATCAGGTCCCATTGCCTTATCCACCCTGAGCTTAGCAAGCTCTTGTAGGACCCTTTCTTTTGTGAAGGAGTAGTGCTCACCTCCCTCCCCTGTGTCCATGATGCTGAGCTGTGGGCCCTGCCCTACCTTCTCTTCAGTAAATACTGAGCAAAAGTATCTATTTAGGATAGATGCCTTTACAGGGTCCTCCTCCTCACATGCTCTCTTTTCTCCATTAAGCTTAATACCCCTCTGGACTTTCTCCTTTCACTAATGTATCTATAGAAAGTCTTGTCTCCTTCTTTACTGTTTGTGCTAGAGTTTCCTCAGTTTGGGACTTTGCCTGCCTTACTGCCTTACCTGCTTCCCTTAGGGCAGTTTGGTATGCCTCCTATCTTCATCCCGCTGTGTTCCTTATATTTTCTGAAGGCCAGCCTTTTGGCTCTGACCTTTTCTGCTACTGTATTTGAGAACCAAAGTGGTTTCCTTCTTCTTTGCACTTCCTTTTCTGTCTAACACAATGGGATGTTGCTTCAAGTATTGTATCCTTAATGCTTGCCCACTTTGCCTGTACCTCCTCACCTGTGTTTCTTTTGCCAGGGCTAGCTTAACTCTGTTGGCCATCTTATCAAAGTCAGCTCCTCTGAAGTCCCATATTTTTGCCTTGGAATGGGATGATTTAGATGTAGTAGCCAAATTGAACCATACCATGTGATGGTCACTGGCCCCAGGTGACCTTCTACCTGGAGATCTATGATCCTCTTTGTTAGTCAGTACTAGATCTAGGATAG
Organism: Neoceratodus forsteri; assembly: GCA_016271365.2. Lineage (NCBI taxonomy): Eukaryota > Metazoa > Chordata > Ceratodontiformes > Ceratodontidae > Neoceratodus > Neoceratodus forsteri. Next base: position 376,997,637 of record CM057459.1, on the reverse strand, counting down.
CCCTGTCTCTTGTGGGTTGCTGTACCAGTTGTTTGAGGCCCTCCCTGCAGGAATCCATATGAGTCTAGTTCTGGCAGATGTTCCTGCTGGTATTGACCAATCTGTATCTGGCATGTTGAAGTCTCCCATTATCAGAACCTCCCTTTAGCTGTCATGTTTTGTATATCTTCTAACAGTAATGTGTCTATGTCCTCCCTCTGGTCTGGGGGCCTGTAGACAACCCCAGTTCTTATGGCTGTCCCATTTCCTGTTTCCAGGGTGACCCACAGTTCTTCTGGCTCCTATGTGTATTCTGAATTTCTGTAGCTTTGATATTTTCATTAACATACAGGGCCACCTCCCCACTTTTTGCACCTCGGTCTCTTCTGAACAATACATAGCCAGGTACTGAAGTCTCCCAAGTGTGGTTACTGGTAAACCACATCTCACTATTGCTACTATGTCCAGTTTAGCTCTGACATTATTGCCTGCAGGTCTGGGATCTTATTTCCCAGGCTGTGAGCATTGTGTACATGATTTTCCATTGGCCAGATTTTGGTGTGTTAGTTGTTGGGTGAAGTTTGGCATTACCTGGTGCATCATATGGGAGACAAACCTTTTTCTTACCTGGTGATGCAAATGAACGGCAAACATGCTGAATTCCTGTTTGACCACTAGCTGAGGGGGGAGGGGTGTTCTTCCCATTCAACGTATGGGCAATGACGCAAGGCTACGCACAGCGCCATCTGATGTATAGGCATCCTGCGCGACCGACCAGCTGCGTACCAGTGCAACAGTGGAGTATTGCGCAGTAGTGCCACAGCGCCATATAGTGCCCACTGCTGTAGCGCCACTGGCACAATGGTGGCCATGGCCTGAATTGCCGATCATGCTCAGCACGTCAGCAGCATGACAGATGCCTACGTAAGCTATCTGGGCATGCGCAATGCAGTCTACCACATAGGCACAGATCTGCGCCATTGGCTCAGCCGACTCTTCCGTATTGCGCAAAGCTCAGATTCACGATATTCAGCCGACACATGCAAATCATCTGATCAGCCTTCAAGGGTGCAGTGGCACGATTTGCATGTCATTATAGTTGCTCCACTCCTAATTTGCATGTATTGCGCTATAAATGTGCGACATTGGGCTGCGTTGTCCAGATTCGGTTACTGCAGGTGAGAGGTGAGTTGCATGCTGTGTGATGTTCAGGATGATGGTCATGGGAAAATGCTGTAGACTGCACAGTGACAGGTGTCCACTTCCCCCCATACAGATCGCCATGACCGAGCAGAGTCATTGTGAGGGTGAGGACGGTGGGCATAGGAGGAGGCCCAACTTTACAGCAGCAGAGACGGAGACTCTCTTCCAGGCCTACCTGGATGAGCAGCCAGTGCTGAGTGGATGGAGGGGCACCCCTCAGTCCCGTGCAGCTGCATGGGAGGGGGTAACTCGGGCCATTAACCTGCACGGAAGCCACCAGCGCTCCGTGCAGGAATGCAAGAAAAAGATGGGGACAGACTGCAGGAGGTTGAAGGAGAAGGTGGCAGCCTTCAGGGTGGCATGTGCTGGCACTGGCGGGGGCCCGCCAGTGGTGTTGCAGCTGACCCCAACTGAGGAGACACTGGTCGCAGCCATGCAGCTGAGCACCATTGAGGGCATACCAGGCGGAGGATTCCAGACAGGTGGAAGCCCATCACTGCACGGTATGACATGGTGGTGGTGTTTGGGGGGTGCGGTTGTTCACATGCACTCACATGTACTCTCTTTCTGTTACAGATCCTGTTCGTCTTCAGGAGATGGTGGTGGTGGGTCCAGACAGTGATGCTGACCTGCTGGACATGGAGGAGGGTCCATCCACCTCCACCACCAGCCAGCAGGCACTACGCAGCAGCATGCACGCTGGGCCGCAAACTCTGGTGTCAGTGATACGGGTGCGGGGGTGCATTAGCCTGTGTCTCAGCAGTCTGGCATGCAAGCATGCCAGCACGCCAGACCATGGCAGTAGCACGCACTCGCACCATTGATGACAGAAGGCCTGCAATGGCACGATGGCTGTGGTCCCATGACGGACACACGGCAGGCCAGCACGTGCCCCTGGGCCTGTCTGGTTCCAACTTGTGTACCAGCATGCTGGCACAGTCCCAGGCTGTGCCTGTCAGCACCCGTGGGGCAGCACCGGTGGCTGTGCAGGTGTCTGGCACTGTTGCCAGCACGGCGGTGGAACGAGTGGACCCGGGGGCACAGCGGTTGGAGGGGCAGCAGCAGCAGTCGCCCACCAGGGCTGGGGGTACAGTGTCAAGCAGTGGCACATGTCCGCCGCCCTTTGACCCGCCAATTCCCGGTCCTGGCGAACAGCGCCCACCCTCAAGGGGTGTTGTCCATCAGGACTGTCCACACCCTGGGGGTCAGGATGCCATTGGGGCACAGTACCCATTGGATGAGCACACCCACCTGCTGCAGGAATCAATACAGCTGCAGAGGTGGGTTGCAAGGTCCGCGGAGGCACTGTCTGTGTCCGTGGAGTGGCACTGCAGGGAGTGTGCTCGGGACCGAGCCGAGCTGGTCCGTATGTGGACGGATGTGACCGCCACCATTGACAGGCTGACCCAGGCAGTGGTCTCTGTCATTGATGCATTGGGCACACAGTCAGGTGCCCATGCTACACCGCACAGTGCACTTCATCTCCCCCATTCCCGCGCCGCTGCGACACCAGGCCTGTCAACGCCGTTCTGCTGTGGGCATCCCGGAGCACCCTGGTGCAGGCTTGTTCGCATGCTGCAGACCCCTGTGTGGGCAAGGTCGCGTCAGCCAGTGGGACCCTGGTGGTGCAACAGTGCCACCCCATGTGGCCCCTGCTCAGCCTGCCCATGCTGTTGGGTCACGGCGGGGCTGCCCATGCATCCGCGGTGGCCGTGGGACAGTGCTACATGACTGAGCTGTCTCCCAGTGCGGGCCCTGTCTGATGCTGCCATGTGTGCAATGTGTGTCATGGTGGGCAGTGCACTGCTGGGTGCTCTGCTCACCACCCGACACACGGACCACCTGCACACCCTCCCAACTGCTGTCTACAGGTGCATGTGCATGATGATGCCTGCATTGCACTGCACACCAAGGCAAGGTGCCCAGGTTCTGACACATGTACTTGGACAGTACGGTGGTGGGGGTGGTCGGTGGTGCTGTGTGTTAGCAAGTCGGTTCTGCAGTGCTGTGCATCTGCCCATGTACGCTCTGTGCCTGGTGTGTGTGTGTGTGTCCATATGAGTGCTCACCCCTCCCTGAAGGTGTGTTTGTATGCCTGGACCGTTCCACTCCCCTGACCGTCATGCACCCCTGGTGTGTTCCCCTGTGTGCCTGTGGTTTGCGCATGGACAGTGTTGGTTGCACATGTCCCCTTGACTTACCTGTGTTGTGCGTAGTGCTCCTCTGTGATGGTGTCCCGGTGCAGCTGGGCCTGCTGGATCAGTCGGGGGTCCCTCCGTCCTAGGGGGGGCTGCTCATCACCATCATCACCGGCGCCACTGGCGTCCCCATCGCTGTCCCCCTGTTCAACCTGTACGGCTATCCCATGGTCTTTGGCCATGTTGTGCAGGATGCAACAGGCCAGGAATATCCCACAGGTCTTTGGGGGCTGTGCTGCAGGGCAACTCGGAGGTGTCTAGGCATCGGAAGCGTGCCTTGAGCATCCCAAACACCCACTCTATGATGTTGCGAAGCTGCGCATGTGCCTCATTATAGCATAGCTGCACTGGGGTCATGGGGCCGGCACGGTGTGAGCAGCCAGGGACGGAGGGGTATCCGCAGTCACCTGTGTGGAGATAGTGGAGATCAGTGTCATGTTCAGGTCCATATTGGCCATCTCCCGTGCCACTACCATGGCACCTGTGGCATTCCCACCTTGCCCAGAGTTTGCATTCCATACATGTGTACTCACCCACTAGATGTCCTGTGGGATGTCCCACCTCGAATCAATGGCACAGTGCAGACTGATACCATAAGAAGGCATCATGTGCTCCACCAGGGTGTGTGGCACAGACATTGATTATGCGCCCAGTGGCATCACACACCACCTGGCAGTTGACACTAGGGAATCCCTGTCTGTTCCATTATGCGTGGCCATCGGGACCAGGTGGTGTGCGGATGGCCACATGGGTGCAGTCTATGGCCCCTAGCATGCCAGGCATACGTGCTCCCCTGTGGAACTTCTGCATGTTTGCTGTACGCTCTGCCATGGTGCTGGGGAAATGGATGTACTCCGCAGCATGTGGCAACAGTGTGCTGAGGAATTGGGTGAGGATGCGTGACGTGGCCAACTGTGTGATGCCTGTGGTGTCCCCTGTCGGCCTCTGGAAGGTGACCGTGGTGAGCAGGCACATGCAGGCTGTCACCTTGGTCTCCATCGACAGAGCGTGACTCCGTCGTGAGGGTGCCTGCATCACATCACTGCACAGCTCACAGAGCCGTCTCAGTATTGCCCTGTTCAGGCGGTACCGGCCCACGATCTCTACATCTGTGTACAGCTCAAAGCTGATGCGGGCACGGTACCGCCTGTCGGGGGCGTACTACCGACGTGGGCCCTTCCACGGCCACGTCCCCTGCAGCATGCATTCTCACTCCCCTCATTACAGCTTCCATGTGGAAACTGGCACTGTCCATCTCCCTGGCTTCTGACCCCCCGGCTGGTGTTGCTGTGTTACCCCCACTGTCCTGACTGCTACTTCCACTGCACCGGGCACCCCCCGCTGGCCTCTACAGACTATGGGACACACTTTCCTTGCCTGCCCTTTGCTGTCTGTCTGTCTGTCTCTGTCTCTCTCTCTCTCCCCCACTTGGCAGCCTGGTAGCGTTCTTGCGCCGCTTCCTTGAGCCTTTTTATTTTGGCTCATTTCCGCTAGTGCGCAATTTCTGGCTGTGCCACTATTGTGCATCACGCAAAGTCTTTGAATATCGTGATTGCGGGTTTTATGTATGAACTGCCCTTCAAGCATGCTCTTCATTTTCATTGCGCCTGCTCAGCATGTTTCTCGGGGCGCAACTGCCTCCTTTTCTGAATATCGTAAATGGCGTAGTTTTGACTTGCACATGTGCAACCCTGTTGCGCATGGCGCAACCCTTTTGAATATCTGGGTCATATAGTATAAAGTTTACAGATCCTGATATAAGATACTATGTATATGCAGATGATATACTGATTTATATCAAAGGTATTGCCCAGGAAATAATTAATACTAAATTACAGGTAGCTTTTCATGAGCTTCATTCTTTTTTTTTTTCTTCTTTTAATTCGATTTAAAATGTCCAAAATACTCAAGTGGTGTATTTTCATGGTCCTACAAAGGAACATCAGTTACTGGATATTAAGACAAAGGAGGGGGACAGAAAATTAAATAGGTAACTCATTATAAATATTTAGGAATGTGTTTAGACCAAAGATTAAGATTGGACAAGCATCTGGAATAACTGATGGGTAATCTTACTGGAAAATTGGGCATGCTTTATAGATTAAACCCTTTTACAACTCTGGAGGTGAAGCAGAGGATTGTGGAAACTATGATCTTACTCATCTTAGATTATGGGGATTTAGTGTATGGGAGGAGGGCTTGTGGATGGAGCTGGCAAGGCTAGATGTTATTTACAACAGGTTTGCCTGCTTCATCCTCAATGCCCACAGAAGCACACACCATTGTGATTTATATACAGCTATAAATTGGTGGTGCTTGGCTGACAGGAGAAGTTGGCACCTTGTAACATTCATGAGTAAACTTAGAAGGCAACAATTGCCTAGTTATACTTTAAGGGATTTTGATGTTAGGGAACATGCGAATGTTTAAGATCTTCTGGGGGTATATAATATGTTGTACCATGATGTAATCTGGAGTTGGGAAGGGCATTGCCCTTTTACAGGGGTCACAAAGCTTGGAGTTCCTTGCCCCTGGATTTGAGGTGGTTGGAAATCCCTGTAAAATTGCATACAATAAAAAGGTGGTTTGTGAATTGCATGTATAAATTAAGAATATGTTGTTTACATTAATATTTTATAGTAGGGAAATTTAGTGTCATTATATGACTCAAAAATAAGAATGTGTTTCATCTTAGTTATAACATGATATGCACTTTATTGAATTGTACTTCAGGTAAAATGAGTAAGGAATCATTAGCTTGTATGTATATTGAACTATTTGTGCATTTTTTAATAATTTAAGCTGTGAAATGAAAAAGTATGTGGTTTTGATGAGTTAATATTGTTTTATATTACATGATTGTGTAATTTGTTTAAATGTTTATTGTATGCGTAACTATTGCCTCTGCACTATGGACCTCCTTGTACATAAGTCTTGTTACTCAATGGAAAATTATTCTGTTCATATTACAATATGAATAAAATTTTGCCATGCCATACCATCTGAATTAATTAATTAATTAATTAATTCCTTTATCTAGTTGAAAATTGGTAACAGGGAATGGCACACTGAGCCAAGACCTGTTGCCAGGTGTGTGACCCAGGGGAAGGATAGACATGGAAAGACAGCACAACAGTACCATAAATAAAATGGTAAAAAAAAATTACAGATCATTTGATAAAAGTACAGTAACAAACAGCCAGTAGGAATAAAATGCTAAGTATCAAATGAACTGCATAAAATCTAGAGCAAGTATGAATTGAGATTGTTAATACACAAAACATGTCAGTCAAAACAGGTGTAGTTTAATTGAAAAATAGGTTTTAGCTGATGTCTGAGGCTTCCTGAAAAGGAGGAGGAGTTACAAGTGGCATGAGGGAGCTGGTTCCAGAGAAGAGAAAAGTGATTGTAGAAGGAAGATTGTCCAGCCGAGGAAAGAGGGTGAGGTATGGGGAATGTGCACTGGTTTCTTGAGTGAATGGAGCACGGAGCTGGAGGTAAAGGAGAGGGGAGAGGGGAGAGAGGTTAGATAGGATGGCAGGAAGCCAAACCAGTACTTGAAAATGATGACAGTATTGTGTGGCTGGCAACATGAATGTAGTGGGAGGATGGAAAGGGTGGGGTAAAGAAGTAGTGGTGTGTAAATGGAAGGGGGATAGTTGCAAAGTGATAGAAGGCATTACAGAGGGTATCCATACTGGCAAGGCAAGTAGAAGAAGCAGTCCTCTAGACCATGTGGGCATAGTCAAAGGTCTGGAGCATCATTTTAGTAATTAGTTCACAGCAGATCATGTGAGAAAGACAGTCTTTATTTTGGTACAGTGCACAAAGCATGCAGCAGAGTTTTGCATGTACAGCATCAATGTGGGTGGAGTAGTCAAGCTTGGAATCCAGCCACACTCTGAGCTACTCGAATGGTGGGACTGCATCAAGAAGGGAGCAATTCTACTCCCACTGAAGTGGAATGCCCAAATTCCAAAAAATCTGTCAAACCTATACACCCTAAACTTTGAACCCTTGATCAAGCAGACTAGACAAGACATTAAGAAATGGGATCTGTTGAATTTGCCCCTCTACTCGAAAATTCAGTCAGTCACTATGAACATCCTACCCAAACTGTTATACCTGTTTCAGTGCCTCCCAATAAAAATTCACCATAACCAGTTTCAAATATGGCAGAGGGTGATCTCCAAATTCATCTGGAATTATAAGAGACCTAGAGTCAAGAATCAGATCATGCAGCCTAATAAAAAATTCTTGGGGGGGGGAGGAACCTCCTCAACCTGGAGGATTATTACCTGGCATCCCAGCTCTTATGGGCCTTGATCTAGTCCATGAGGGGGGGCTTCTCCTCCTGCTGAAGGACACTGGAGTTAGTCACCACAGAGGGGGTGCCCCTGAGGGCCAGGGTGGCGATGCCAGAAACCCCATACCAGGATAACAATACAATCTCCCTTACAGTAAGAAACACATTATGGGCACTGAAGGGGCTCTGGTCTCAACATAAACTTGTTGGAGATTTATGGACAATGAGGTGGTTTGCTTGGGATGGGAGGTCCCTCCCCATACAACAGGCTCTCACCTTCAGAAGGTGGGAGAGACTGTGTCTCTACACAATGGGAGATTTCTTTGATGGGGCTCAGGTGGCAGAGTTTGCTCAACTTAAAGAAAGATACTTACTTAGGCAGGATGATCACTTTAGATATCTTCAGATCAGAACATACATACAAACACTGTAGGGTCACCAGACCCAAGATCAGGATCTGGTCAACCTGAGGGGGGTGATAGAGGATATAATGTCCTCACAAAGACAAAAGGGCCATATCTCTGCTATCTATGGTGCACTGTGGGATAGGAGGGTTCAGTCAAGCCATAGAATCCCAAAATAAAAGACAGCTTGAGATGGGTGAGCCAATCACAGATAAGGAGTGGGAAAACAGCTATGTACAAATTTATAAAACCACGTACTCCCTGATGTGGAGAGAATTTGAATGAGATTTTTCATAACCCCAAGTGTTAAGAGTAAATGGGACAGGAATTGTCCACCAACATGCTGGAGAGGCTGCCAGGACTTGAGGCAGACCATCTGCATGTGTTTTGGTCATGACTAAGATTGACCCAATATTGGGGAGACGTAAAACAAAAGTTGATTGCCCTGTTCTTATTTGCAGAATGCATAGGCCCAAAGTAACTGATACTTGGGTTCTTGCCTAGGGAGGTGATAAGATCTACTTATTGAAAATATTGCTGACATCAGCACACAAGTCAATTACAAATAAGTGGCTCATCCCAGATCTCCCCACCATCCAGCAATGGGTGAAGATTGTACAAGAGATTCAGGGAATGGAGGAGGTGACACACAAAATAAACTTCAGAACATCGAGGTTTGTCAGCAGGTGGACACCCTGGATCCTGTCACAGGGAAATGAAGCCCCAGAAATAATAAGAGAAGTGGGATGATATGGAGATGGCTGAGAGGGGATTTAGAAGGTAGTAAGAGGGAGGGGATTCAGATGATGAGTAGAATATACTGAATGTACAACGCATCAATTAAATTAATTCAAGTGATAAAAATGGGCCAGATCTAATACTAATGTATAAGATATAAAGTCTTTTATTGTATAGGATATGACTCCTTCCCTATAACAAATAATATATGTATTAATTGTAATGTGATATTAGATATGTGTCAGTGCCTAAATATGCAATAAACTTGAATTTAAAAAGAAGAAGGGAGCAATCCAGTGTAGAGAAGGTCAGCAGTCTTGAGAGCCTGGTCAGTTTTACATTGGTTCCAAAGGTTATAGACACTGTCTTTTTAGTATTGACCTTAAGCTGGTTGGTCTGGATCCAGAACAGCACTATACTAAAATCCGATTGGAGCAGGAGTTTCACAGAGGCTGTTGAAGGACCACATGTGAACATGACTATGTAATATGCATACATGGATATATGCAAGTTGCCACAAGTAGATGGGAGATCATTTAAGAAAATGGAAAATAGGATGAGGTCTAGGATAGAGCCCTGTCAGGCACCAGCCTGAATGGGGAGAGAGGGAGATAGCATGTCTCCTACCTGAATGGACTGCTGCCAACCTGTTGATTAAGACCTGAACCGATTTGTGCTAGAAGCAGAGAGATCTGCCAAGCTCAGTGTCTCCAGAAGGAAAGCATGGGACACTGAGTCAAAGGCTTTAGCCAAATCTATGAAAATGACAGCAGTTATATGTTGCTGATTCATCCCAGAGAGGATAGAATCTGTGAAACATAGCAAGAAAGAGATGGTGAATGATCCTTCTGAAAGCCAGACTGAAATAGCGAAAGGAAATTGGTGGGGGTGAGATGATCAAGACGTCTAGAACAAACTAGCTTCTATTGTAGCTTGGCAAGGGAGGGAAGGAGAGAAATAGGGTAATAGTTACCAGGAGAAGAAGAGTCCCCCCTCCCTTTTGTGGAGAGCAAGAACTATGGCAATCTTCCATGCATGTGGCACTGAGCTGAGAGAGTACAAGAGGTTAACAACTGAGTCAGTGGGAGAGCAATTGCAGTAACAGAGATTTGAAGGAGTTTGGGATCAAGTCCATCTGGGCTGGATACAGACTGACTGATAGAGAAGAGGGCCAGCAGAGTTTCATGAGTGATAATGGGAGGGAAAAGGAAACCTAAATAGGATTATCAATGAGATGGTATCTGTACAAGATCCCAACACTGACAATTATGATGCCTGAAAACCTAACACTGAAAGCCTGATGGCCACATTCCCAAGTGTGGAAAAATCTTGATGTCTGGTGATTTGCGTGGTTTCAGGGATTGTTTATATGTATGATGGGGGTGCGGGGGGGGGGCAAAGCCCCTTGAACACTTTCCTGGATATTGCACCTGTCTTGTCTGGCATCGTCAAGAATATGACTGCCGGGATTTCACTCTCGGGCTTTCACGGCTTGGGATTCTCAGTGTCTGGATTCTGTGCCAGATCCCAATGAGATAGGCAGGGTGCAGAAGGTGACGGGATAGTGTCATTATTGGGGGGGAGAGGGAAGGGCACATGTGGTAAAAAACCCATTGAAATAAGAAGCAATAGAAAAAGGGTCAGAAAGCAGTGAGTCATTAACCCTGAGGACAGGTGGCATAGACTGAGTTGGAGAATCAAAAAGTGAGTGGATAATGTTCCAGAATTTTGCTGGAGAGTCAAGGTTACTTTGAAGGTTAGATTTCAAATAGTTTGATTTGGCAGTACATGCTGCTTTGTTGCATTTGTTCCTTAGAGCTCTGTAGCAGAGGAGATCTGGAAGGCTGCTGGATCAGTTGGATTTGGTCCAGGCCATCTCACAGACATTGCATGCATCTATAATTTCAGAGGAGATCCAGGGGAAAGGATCTGATTTAAAGCTTGATTTCCTGAGAGGGGTATGCAAGTCCCAAACTGAGGAGAATTTGAATATGAACAGGGAGAAGGCATCATTTATGTCAGAGGCCAGGGGAACAGCGGACCAGTCTAATGCATCAAGGTCAAACAGGAGAGCATGTACATCAAGTAAGTGGATGGATATAGACCAGATGTATTTGGGAACAGAGCAGGGACTACAGATTCTCCTGATGCAAAATGTAACACAGTGGTTGCTGAATGCATCAAATAGGATCCCAGTTCCCACAATATGGGAGGGAGAGAAAACAGAATTCAATCCAACAAGGTATGATTAGAAGAGTGTGAATTATGAGATTAGCTGATGTAAACTGAGGGGCTCAATCTTTTGGATAGTAGCTCTGGATACAGGTGATAGAAACATAGAATTTGACAGCAGATAAGGACCGCTTGGCCCTCCCAGTCTGCCCATTTCCCTACCTAATGGTTAAGCTGCAGATCCTAGTTAGCCAGCAGCTTACTTCTTTCTACCCCCACCCCCTAGAATTGCCTTATGACTGTCCCATGCATGCTTGAATTCAACCACTGTTTTTGACTCCACAACCTCTTCCCAGAAGGCCGTTCCATGCATCCACAACCCTGTCTGTGAAAAATACTTCCTTACCTTACCTCTGAGCTGCCCCCCCGCATTTTCAAATTGTGCCCCCTTGTTCTTGTACACTTCTTTTTTTTTGAAAGATGCTACCCTCTTGGACTTTGTTGATTCCCTTGAGGTACTTGAAAATTTCTATCATGTCCTCCCCTCCCTCCTTTCCTCGAGGCTATACATATTAAGCTCCTTTAGTATCTCTTCATAAGTCTTCTGGTGCAGACCCTGCACCATTTTAGTTGCCCTCCTATGGACAGCTTCCATCCTGTCTATATCCTTGCGGAGACTGGGTCTCCTCTCACCAGCTGTCTGTACAGAGGGATAACAACTTCCTGTTTTCTACTGATGATGCCTCTCCCTATATATCCCAGTATTCCCCCAGCCGTCCTTACTGCCCTCTCACATTGCTTGCCCCCCTTTAGGTCATCTGATATGACTATGCCCAGGTCACTTTCCATTTGTGTTGTTGTTAGTACCTCCCCCCTCCATTGTGTATTCTTCCCCTGGGTTTTCTCTACTTCTAGGACTTTCAGCTGGTGTCCAGGGTGTGATCTAGGGTAGAAATTGTTAAGTCACTAGCTTCCAGTTTTCTGAATGTGTCTCTGTCTGAGGATTTGTCCCACATTATTAAAACCAGTGCCACTCATTTTCCTACATTTTGAGTGTCTATATCTAACATTTCAGTGACAAAATGCTAAGAGATATACAGGCTATGCTCTACAGGTGGTTGTTTTTTATCTCAGCCTCACCCTCACCATAGTTGCTCCCTCTCCCTTCCAAAGTACTCAACTCTGTACTTTTCTTGGACACCACTGCAGATCAGACTATGAAATGACCATCCATAGCTGGCATTTCTGGCAAGTGAAGGGGTCCACAGCACTTCTAAATGGATCTTGCCAGCCAACACCATCCATACAGCCTCACCCTTATCCCACCCAGCATGTCCTTTCATCCTAAAAACAAAGCTCTGCAATACGTATGGTACAAAAATAAACCTTAATAAAATGCATAATTTGAAAGGTTAAAATAGACATTCCTGGGGTGCACAGATCATCCTATGTAGAGATACATGTAGTATAGTGTCACGCCTGTGTACCGTTTCCTCTGGCCTGATGAAAGGACAGTGTTTTAAAAGAAATCTGTTATTGTTTGGTCAAGGCATGCCAAAATCAATACTTTTAAAATAAAAATGCTCCTTAGGTTTGTGTAGCCTCCGTCCTAGAAATCCTAGGTGTGCTCCTGGCTCACTTGACACTGTATGAAAACTTCCAGAAGTGCAGGTCTCCAGCTGATCATAGGATATGGGCTGAAAATGTCTTTCTCTGTCTGACTCTGTTCATTGCCCTGTGAGTGGTAGTGAGAGTGTGGTGACATGCATGATGATATGCTATTATGATGAGGTGCTATTATGTGCGAAGAGCAAGGACTTCCTAATTGGACATTTGCTGGTATGGTATCCTTTGGTTCAGCGGGGAGGCAGAAAGAGGAAGAGAGGAAGCCATGGTACAAAACAATGGGGGGGGGCACACTATGTGTGATGGTATTGCAGTCTTTTTTTTCTGCTGGGGCAGAAAACAAAGTGGGAGTAGAATAAATCTGCAATAATCAAAATATTTCTTGGCTTGTATTATTTCCTGTATATCAGTGATCAAAATTTACCATTATAATTGTGGGCTAGTGCAATCATCAACAGGCTAGTGCAATTTGAATCAACTTGTCCAGCTGGCTAGTGCAAAAAAAGGTTAAGGTAGACCCCTGGTCAAAAGCCTTCACTAGGTTGATAAAGATGGCCCTGGTGCCCATGCTCTTGCCCATGCCTATATGTTTGACACGGAGGAGGGAGGTGGAAGTGGAGTGATTTGAGTGGAAGCCAGACTCATGCAGTGTTAGAATGCTTGTGTTAGAATTGAAGTTGGAGAGCTGTCTGCCTGGGCAGGAGGGAGATAGGGTGGAAGTTGGAAGGTACATCAGCTGGGTCACCATTATGGATGTAGATGACTAGCACATGTTTCCAGTTAAAGGAGAAGTACCTGACTGTGAGGAACCAGATCAAAGTATGTGCAAAGGGAACTGCTATGACAGGGGTACAAATCTTCAGGAACTGGGGGGATTTTCCGTCATCACCACAGCTGAAAGAGGTGTTCAGTGTAGAGTGCTTTGTGGACTTCTTAAGCTGGGATAACCTGGAGGTGGAAGTTGTCAGTTACATTGGGTTGAAGTTGATAGAAAAGGCTGGGTGGGGGATTAGAACTCTGTCCCTCAGTGAAAAACCTGCTTAGGTCTTTGACTGTTAGCATAGAGCTGTAGGTGGATGGTTCCTGGTTGACAATGTGACAGAGTTGAGGATGCTGTGTATTGTTTTGCAAAATTTAGATGGATCAGTGACTTCACACATGAGCTTGCTTTGGAAGTACTTGGCTTTGACCTTCCTCAATAGCTTAGTACATAGGTTTTGAAGGGTGGTGAAAGCTATCCTATCTGATAGGAGCCCAGAGGCTTTGTGCCTTGCCCAGGCAGTATCTTTGACCTTGAAATTTTCAACAATGGCAGGAGAGATCGATGGTAGGTGGCAGCCACAAATTCTGGAGCATTTGACAAGGGCATGCTTGTTGCAAATTTCAGTGAAGGTGTCAGAGAAATAGATTAATGCCTTATCAGAGTCCAAGGCTGAGAGGATAGGACCCCAGCTGGCCAATAGACGGTTCTTTAATAAAGACACCCGGGTTGACCTTTTTGTAAGAAGGGATTAGGGTAATCCAAGGAGGTGCTTTTACCATTTTATCTTCTACACACAGTAAGTCATGCAGCGATCACTGAATATGTCAGGCAGATTGTCACCAGCCAAGAGTATATGAGGACATGACATCAGCACCCAGTCAAACTATATTGCAGTTGTTAGTCCTGTCATTGAATCTAGTGGGAGAAGATATCATCTGATTGAGGTCAGGGTTTTGATTTTTGAGTGGAGATTAGTGGGTGAGGAGGAACTGCACACAGTCAACCAATAAGTGTTGAAGTCTCTGAGTATGATGTTCTCACTGCTGGGTGAGTGGTCTAGCATGTTTTGCAAGATATAGGCAGGGACACTGGTTTACCGGGATTGAGAAAGGGCATATTCCGTTTTGCACATTGTAAAAAATGGTATTGTCACCAGTGCCTGCTAAGCCAAAATCCGGTTTTACCGGTGTTTGGTTTTGTGTACTTTATTTAACAATTTTTAACTCTGCTAACATGCATTTTAGCAATTTTGACCTCTACTATTACACATCCTTCCATCCTTGTACCAATTTAAAGTTATTTTAGGTACAAGATGTGATGGCAACAACAACACTACAGCTCCATCCCTAAGGTGTGATGGAAGCAGCACTCTGACCCCATCCTAAGGTCTGCGATGGCAGAACCAGCACAGCTGTATTTGCTCCTCTGGTGCAGTGAAGCTTCAGCAAAGCACTACCAACTTCCCTCCCTCAGGTGTGACAGAAGCAGCAGCACTGTGGCCCCATCCCTTAGGTGTGATGGCAGCAGTACTACGTTCACCATTCCTCAAGTGTGATGGCAGCAGTACTACGTTCACCATTCCTCAGGTGTGATGGCAGTATCAGCATTACGACCTCCCTCCCTCAGGCTTGACAGAAGCAGCAGCACTGTGGCCCCATCCCTTAGGTGTGATGGCAGCAGTACTACGTTCACCATTCCTCAGGTGTGATGGCAGTATCAGCACTATGGCCCCATACCTCGAATGTGATGGCAGTATCAGCACTATGACCTCCCTCAGGTGTGACAGAAGCAGCAGCACTGTGGCCCCCATCCCTTAGGTGTGATGGCAGAAGTACTACGTTCACCATTCCTCAGGTGTGATGGCAGTATCAGCAGTATGACCCCCATCCCTCAGGTGGGACGGCAGCAGTACTACATTCCCTATCCACCAGTGGTGATGGCAGAAACACTACAGCCCCACCCCTTCGGAGCGATGTCAGTAGCAACAATGCAGTCCACATCCCTCTGGGGTGATGGCAGTAATGACAGCACTATGATCCCCTTTCTTCAACACCCACATCCCACATGCACAAGTTACAAATGACTTGGTCTCTTTGCTTGTTAGAATTCAGATGTGAATTAATCTGAACCATCACTGCTAAGGTTGACTACCTTTGTTTTTTCCCCATCTATAATTTAACTGCCTGAATTGGATTTTTGCCTGTGACACCACTGACCAGGGTTAGGGCACAGACTTGGGTGTTGAAGGGCCAGCTGGTGTGTGAAGGCTTGAGTGTCCAATGACCACTCACTTTCTCCTATGAGGGAGGGTGGGTTCACTGCTCAGCATTTGCTGGCCTCTGGTGGAGGCCAGAGGCACGACAACATGTCAGCCCTCACTGCAGGAAGGAGTGTGATGGACGTCGGCTTGTGCCTTGACATCATGTGGCTTATCACGCGCCCAAGAAAATGGGAAAACACCCGCTGACCAACCGAAGGACAGCTGTTGGTTCCTCCTTAAGCAGGAAGCCCCAGACATGTGTCCGTTCTGACCCCTGCCATTCCCAGGATACACAGGAAGCTCTTTAGGACAATTCTCCTCCCTGGTAGCCTCCCACAGGGGTAGGGACCCACTCAATGAAGGGTTACTTTGGGTTACCTGGTAGCACAGCAGTAAGGGGCAGTGGATGGTGGTCGGGACTCAGCAGCAGTGATAGGGGGCCTTGGCAGGCCTGAAGGACTGAATTGCCAGGGGGTAGAAGAAGCAAAAAAAACCTGCTTGAATTTGCTTCTTTGAAATAAAGTGTCTTCACCTAAAAAAACTCACAAGTGATTAGTGGAGGATGTTCAAATGGATTTATGCACTTCCCAGACATGTGGACGCTTTTTTTTTTTACTTGGTGTCCATGGAAAAGCTGTCTCCCAGTTTTCATGTCTTTGTTCAGATGTGAATTGAGCACTAATCTGCCCAGCAGCATCATACAGCCCCTGGGGTCTTACCTTCTGTACATCATTGACTGTGCGTTCAAAATCCACTGGCCAAACATAAGTACACTTAAATACTTAACATTTGCTTTTTGTTGAAACAGTTTATCAGAAAACTTTTTGTTGTCACAGAGACTGAAACAGCAGGTGGGAGAAAAGGTGCAAATTATCCAGTTCACCTAAATGGGGTGCTAACTGCGAAATCTTTTCATAAGTAGTAAGGCAGTTTCTTCTTTGTGAACATACTTTCATTCAGACTAGTTTTCATTCAAACAACTCAGGATTTTGGATGGCCCTACTGATTATAAACTTGAATAAGCTAGTTGGTAACAGTGATCCTGCATTTTGCAATCTACAACCTAGATGCTTATTTGCAAAGAATACAATAAAAACCTGACTAAAATTTAAAAACAAGCTTATAAAACATATAAAATGTATCTGAATATTTATCTTTACCTATACAAAATCATTTCAGCCCAAGTAAAACCCAGGTAAATTACATGGTACCCTGACTACTATTCCATGATGTAGTAAACATATATTGGTATTTTTTTTTATATTCTTGTAAAGCAGGTAAGGCCCACTAGGCAGAACTGTCTGTTTTCAAGAGTGATCTAGAAGCAGTGGGGAGGTTAAGTGACTTGCTTGGAGTCACACAGTATGCAAGTGAAGGTTGTGGGAATCAAACCCAAGTCTGCTGGATGTACCCAGTTCATTCACTGTTTGTTACTCTAACCACTAGGCATGGGTGGTTAAACTGAATGGCTGATTGTGATTGGTTGGCATCCATGGCACTCCAGACATTACCTATGGGTTACAGCCCACCTGATAGGCTAATGATGCACATGACCCAGATCAGATTTCCAGTATATCCAGGTCCCAGGAACCCCTGCTCTCCAGTTTTTGAATCATGCATCTGAATAGGCAAGAAGCATACCAGGAATCCCTGTCTGCTCTAACAAGGTAGGAACCAGCTTTTTCTGCAAATTTCAGTTTATTTACCCTACCTACTCTGTCTTTAAGGATTTAACATGGCTCTATCAAGAGTAGGAGCCAGTCTCTTGGTTAAATTCTGTTGTTTTTGCCTGCTCTAGAAATGTTACTGTTGGTAAGCATGGTCCCTAGGGTGGTAACAAGTTAATTTGAGCCCCATGCCTAATTTCTCCCGATGGAGCTCTGCAGGTCTGGGGGTGGCTGCCTGGCTTCTCATGGCCCTAGCAGGCCTCCCCCCAGTCCCCTCAGGGCAGTACAGCCATGTGTGTGGTCCCCCCACGCTGGCCGCACTCCATTATGGCCTTCCACGCCGCCGCGCTCGCGCTAACAGGCCAAGCGTTGTCCTCTTCCTCGGCGCTCAGTGCACTAGAGTCGCGGTAGGCCGTTCGCCCTCCCCCCCTCGCTACATGGCGATTGATCCACTGCCCGGCCGAGCACTTGCTTCTATCTCTTAGCGCTCGGCTCGGTGAGTCGTGGTAGGCCACAGGCCTATCCCCCCCCAGTCCTCTTGCCGCGAGCTCCACAGGAGAGCCTCTCTTCCAGAGCCCTCCTCTCACCACTCTGCTCGTCTTCCGCCTCCTTCACAACCGTGATGGCTCCAGGCCGCGAACCGGGAGGCGGAAAGCGAGCACTCGCTCAGGCGCACGGTAGGCCTCGTTGGGGCCTTTCTAGCACGAGGTGTCTCCGTTTCGGCATGTGGCTCGTTTCCCTAGCCGCTTCCACCAGCGCCTTCTCTCCCCCCCTCACACTGGACCATCGTGGAGGCGGAGCAGCTACTAGGCACGCAGATTGTTTCTTCGGAGAGGCGTTTCAGGACATCGAGGGCAACGTCCTTCACCCTCAATTGCTGGGGGGGGGTGAAATAAACATCAGTGTGCCACCGAGTCCGCAGCTAACAGGATCAAGGAGTGGACAAACAAATGGGCCAGCTTGTAGAGCGCTCCCAATCTCTCTGCGGGGCCATGGGCCCCCTGAGCAGTGCGTTTCTCAGGAGGTGGACCACTAAGACCTCCACTCCCGGGCACGCCTCGTAGGCCTTCCAGCATGGCCACCAGGCCCTGGAAGCCTATCCAGTAGGCATGGTTCGGGGGAGTTGTGACAACATATAGCATCCTGTTGTTCTTCACTGGGATGATACAGCGACGGGTACAGGCCTGGCCCCCTTGTGCTTCCTCTTCAGGGCGGCCGTCAAAAAAAGAGGAGCATGCCATTTCTACCACTACTCAGGTCCCTCCCATAGTGACCCCAGTGGAGGGTTAACGGAGTTCCTCTCTCCGCATGGTGGCCCCGGCCCCCTTCCACAGCGGGCCTCGGCACCACCAACCCCCCTTTGGTAGGGGTCCTCCCATAGCACCCCTACACTCAGGCACTCCCTCTGTTCCCCCTGCCCCTCCATCGCAACCGATGGGGACAAAAAAAAAAAATAATGGGAAAAGAGAGAGGGGATAAGGGGGTGATCGTCTTTCCTTACAAGTATACCTTTCTCTCTAATTTCAGATGGTAAAGGCCAAGAAGTGTTCCGCGTGCAGCGCTAACCTCCTCCCCCAAACCCCTGGGCCCCTGTGCGTGGCCTGCCTCCTGGACGATGACCTTTCCTCGATGGAGAGGACACCACCTCTGGCCCCTCAATCCCGGATCCAACAACTCGGCGTGGGTGGACCGGGTTCCTAATGATCCAGAACCAACAAGCAGCAGTGGCCATGATGGAAAGCCAACAGAACTTCATGCTCAAGATCATGGAAAGCTGGAGGCCCTCACCAGAACAGGCGAGACCGCCCAGCCTGGAACCCAACAAGACTAGGGGTCTACCAGAGGAACCGTCCATGCCTGAGGACTCCCGCCCAGTCGCACCACACGACGGCACGCCGGAGGAAGGGGAGAGAGATGACGCGGACAAAGAAGAAGAGGAGGAGGAGGAAGCTGGGGTGGATTCTGACACAGAGGACATGGAACTGCAAGCAACACCATCCTTGACCTCTAAACTATGCTCATTCGACACCATCCCGGGGCTCATGAAGATAGTCAAGGCCACCATGGGCCTGGGCACTGAGGATCCTGAAGAGTGCAAGCCTGAGTCGAAGCTCGATCCAATGATCCAGCTAAGACCCATGACCACAGAGACCTTGCCAGTATGCCCAGCCATCGAAGACATTTTCAGCATGGAATGGCAGTCTCCCGATCCGGGCAGAATGCCGAACCGCAGAAACTTGGACAGAATGTACCCTGTCCAGGGTGATAAATCAGATATTTGGTGCAAGGCACCCACTATTGATCCACAGGTGGCGGCCCTGAGCAAGAAGACTGTGCTCCCATGTGGCACCATAGCCCTCAAGGACCCAACAGACAAGAGAATTGAGGATATGCTCAAGAGGACATTCGAGATCGAGGGAACCACTGCCAAGGCAATGACTACCGCCATTTACACATCTCGGGCACAGATTCGCTGGCTCGAGGAGCTCCAGGAGCAGGCTAACCCTAAATCTAGGGAGGCAGAGCTGCTGGAGTGCACCTTGGATGCAGCCAAATATCTGGCTGATATGGCGGTGGACTCGCTACGTCTCCAGGCGAGGGCCGCCGCCATCATCAACCGGGCCGTGGGCCCTGTGGTTAAAACTCTGGGACGCTGATACGGAATCCAAAACATTATTACAGAATTTGCCTCTCAAGGGAAATCATGTCTTTGGGGAGGGACTCCAGAATTATCTAAAACAAAAGGAGGAAGGTAGGGACCTCCTTAGGAATAGGTCCAAACCCTCTTATCTGCCTTCCGAAAGGGTGGAGGTTTCGGAGCGGGAACAAGCTTGGCCAAATCCGAAGGGACTCTTTTCAGCAGAGCCACTCCTTTCAAGGTAGAGGCTCCCCCTCCAGCTCCCGCGGCCCCTCTTTTCAGAGCTACCAGTCCGCTCCCTTCAGATCTCGGGGACAAAGATCCGGAAATCGAAGTAGAGGCTTCAGGGGAAAACAGTGACTACCAACAGCCCAAGATTCGCGGTCAGGACCCGTACCCTCCGGTAGGGCAAAGGCTAGCCCTGTTTGCCCACCGCTGGACAGCCACCACATCGGACAGGTGGGTACGAGACGTAGTATCCAAGGGATAGGCCATCGAGCTATCCCACACCCTTATCCCACACAGGTTTGTGTCGCCCCCCGTGTCCAGAAGGAGAGCCTCTCCCCATCAGGTACAACAGATTCTAGCAGAGCTAGTCCAAAACAGGGCCATCTAGCCTGTCCCGGTTCAGGAACAAGGAATGGGCATGTACTCCATCTTCTTCCTGGTACCCAAAAAGTCGGGGGAGCTCAGACCTATCCTGGACCTAAAACAACTGAACCGGCACGTGGTCCCTCACCGGTTCAAAATGGAGACCATTCAGTCCACCCTCCAGGGCATCAGGGTAGGCGACTTCATGACGTCCATCGACCTGAAGGACGCCTACCTCCACATCCCCATTATCAGAAGGCACAGGCAGTTCCTTCACTTCCACATCCTGGGCCATCACTTCCAATACAAGGCGCTCCCCTTCGGCCTGTCCTCGGCCCCCAGAGTTTTCACCAAGGTCTCCATAACTCTGGTGGCCAGACTCAGGGAGCAGGGATTAGACATTATCCCGTACTTGGATGATTGGCTCATCCGCGCCCGCTCCGAGGACCAGGCGCGAGCGCACATGGAACTCGCCTTACAGGCTCTTGAGGACCACGGCTGGGTGGTGAATCAGGAAAAGAGCCACCTCCACCCCACCCAACAAATC
Organism: Neoceratodus forsteri; assembly: GCA_016271365.2. Classification (NCBI taxonomy): domain Eukaryota; kingdom Metazoa; phylum Chordata; order Ceratodontiformes; family Ceratodontidae; genus Neoceratodus; species Neoceratodus forsteri. Next base: position 376,976,545 of record CM057459.1, on the reverse strand, counting down.
GAGCACCTCGGAGCCCTCATCAACTCGGCCGAAGGCTGGGAAAAACCATCCCCGAGCCGAGTTCACAACCTACGGGAGCTGGCGCAGAAGTTGAAAACACGCAGCCACACCACGATGGGGAAGATAGCTCGACTACTGGGCTGCATGGCCTCCTGCATTGACCTCGTGCCCTGGGCCAGGTGGCGCATGCGCCCACTCCAGAACTACACCCTGTCCTGCGGGGCACCAAAAGAGCACAACCTCCAGTGCGTGGTGCCACTGCCCGTAGCGGTAAGATCATCCCTGGTTTAGTGGACAACAGTAGGAAACCTGACCAGGGGAGTTCCACTGGAAGCTCCTCGCATGGTCCCCATAGAGACAGATGCCAGCCTCTTGGGCTGGGGGGCCTGTCTAGGGGACGCATCAGCACAGGGAACGTGGTCCCCAGCGGAGACGCAACTCTCCATCAATGTTCTGGAGATGAGAGCCATATTTCACGCCCTGAGGGCATTCAGGCAACTCATCCTGGGTCGCTCGGTCCTGATCCGGTCTGACAACCGGGTGACGGTGGCCTACATCATGAAACAAGGGGGAACCAGAAGCAGGGTCATGTCGAAGGAAGCAGCAAGGGTGCTCAACTGGGCGCAGACACACCTCTCACACCTGGGAGCAGTACACCTTGCAGGGAAACTGAATGTCAGAGCAGATTGGCTCAGCAGACAACAGATTCATCCGGGAGAATGGAGGTTGCACCCGATCCTCTTCCAGACAATCCAGGTGGCGTGGGGACCCGTGTCCATGGACCTCATGGCATCACGGGACAACGCCCAAGTCAACATGTACTACTCAATGTTCAGGGACGCCCACTCCCAGGGCACAGACGCCCTGTCACAGACCTGGGGGCGGGAGTACACGTTCGTTTTTCCGCCACTCCCCCTAATACCACAGGTACTGACCAAGATCCGAGAATCACACGTCACGATCATCCTGGTGGCTCCCTACTGGCCACGCAGATCATGGTTCGCGACGATCAGAGAGATGTCGCTGGCCAGCTTCCGGATACCCGACCACCCTGACATACTGTCACAGGGACCGGTACTTCACCCGTCTCCTCGGACCCTAAAACTCACGGCCTGGCTCCTGAAAGGAGGAGATTGACGGCAACCGGGTATCACGAATCGGTCATTGGTACACTGCTTCAGTCTAGACGGGCCTACACCACGTCCACATACGAGAGGCAATGGGTCATCTTCACGCAGTGGTGCCAAAGGAGAGGGTCGGTACCCGAACAGTCCGACCTGGCCACCATTCTCCTATTCCTCCAGCAAGGAGTGGACAAGGGGCTGGCCCCCTCTTCCCTAAGGGTACAACTGGCGGCCATTGGGGCGGCCATGGGACTTGTGGAGGGGCACCCACCGGGAGCTCACCCGGACGCCATACGCTTCGTGAGAGCGGTAGAACTCCTCCGACCAAGGACCAGACCAACCATTGCTCCGTGGGACCTACCTCTAGTACTGGGATCCCTCAAATCGGCCCCATATGAACTGCTCCTAGAGGCAGACCTTTTCTGGGTTGGCCTAAAAACCGCCTTTCTGGTGGCCATCTGCTCAGCCAGAAGAATCGGGGAACTTGGCGCCCTATCGTGCGCTGAGCCATATACCGTCTTCACTCCACAAGGGGTCAGGCTGAGAACAGTGCCAGCTTTTCAGCCAAAGGTCTCGACAAAATTCCACAGGAAGCAGCCTATCGATCTGCCCACCCTGTCATGAGACACCCTACAGGGCCATGGTGGGGCCCCCCATCACCTGGACGTCTGGTCGGCCCTATCGGTCTATCTGGCCAGGACCTGCCACATCCGCAAGATGGAGAGGCTGTTCATTGTCTCAAAAGGGCAGAGACGGGGGCTTGCGGCCTCCAAGACTACAATTGCAGGATGGCTCAAACGGGTCATCCAGCATGCCTATACAGCAAACCAGATGACCCCACCACAGGGGATCAGGGCCCACTCCACCAGGGCGGTTGCCACCTCTTGGGCGGAGAGAGCCTCGGTCTCCTCGGAGGATATTTGTAGAGCGGCCACCTGGAGTTCCTTGCATACCTTCGCTAGGCACTACAGGCTAGAGCAGCTCCAGGATTTCAAGTCATCTTTCGCAACTCAGGTTCTGACAGCGGCCTCTACATCCGGACACTCCGACTCACTCGTCTCCCACCCGGAGTGCTAACTGCTTCTTATCTCCCATGAGGTAATGTCTGGAGTGCCATGGATGCCAACCAATCACAATGGGTGTTTACTCACCTGGTAAAGGTGATTGAGTTGGTTGGCATCCATGGCACTCCAAGGCCCTCCCTCAGGAGTGATCGGAGCGTCCGCCTCAGGGGCAAAGTAGGGGGTCCCTACCCAACTCCCTGTGCCACAGGGGAGTTGCTTACTCTACCAAGATCAGTTGAACTCCTAGGTTCGAGTTTTAGTCTGTAAATAATAGGAAATAAATGCAGGCCTCTGGCCTTCCTTTACACCATGTCGTGGTAGGCCTCCTTTGTGCGTGACTATATACATACTGTATGTTTTTTCTTTCTTGTACTAACTAACCTTATTTCAGATATGGAAGATTCAAACTGGAGAGCAGGGGTTCCTGGGACCTGGATATACTGGAAATCTGATCTGGGTCATGTGCATCATTAGCCTATCAGGTGGGCTGTAACCCATGAGGTAATGTCTGGAGTGCCATGGATGCCAACCAACACAATCACCTTTACCAGGTGAGTAAACACCCATTACAACAAAGTAGTGTGGGTGATTTCCTTACTGACTGTATATGCAGCAAAGCAGAAAGAATGCAAAGCACAGCAGCATTCATTTTAAGATGCTGAAATCTGGGTCGGTCCACTGGCGCTACGGTAGCACTACTGCTTGCAATGCCAGTGACCCAGGGTCAGAAGTGAACTCGGGTTGCTGGAGGTCTGGCCAGGGGAGTTGGATTGAGCACCTGGGGGACTGCTCTTCTCCTCTTCCGGGGAGGGTGGGCTACAGATCCTGCTGCTTTACCACCACCTGTGTGACCAGGGGTGGTGATGCAATGGTGCTGCAGAGTGATCAGGAGGGGAGGATGCTAGCCAGGATCTGGAGCAGTGGCATGTCTCTATGTGACCTACCTCATTGGATCTCCTATAGTGCTGGTGCCCTCAGGGACAGAGACCAGAAAACCAGGAACAATCACCCCACATTGGCCACTGGCAGAAGGGATCCAGGTGCCCCAGACTTCATAACCCGGCTCCATGAGGGACCCACTGAGCTGCCCGACACACACTAAGGGAGTGTGGAGGGGTGACCTGGGGTCCCCTTCCTTCCCACCTGGGGGGACACAATCCAGGCAGGATAGGGGCAGGACTGCAGGAGCTCATGAGCGTTACCTGGGGGTGAAGCTAAGGGATACCCAGTCTAGGGATCTCTGAAAAGTGGAGACTGTTGTTGTGAGAAGGGGACATACAAAGAGAATATTAAAACAAATTAAAAAAGAAGCTGAAATCTTAGAGATTCTGTGCAGTGACATGCAATTTCCGTGAGGCACCGGTACAAGAATTCAAAATCCGCAAACCAAGCAGGATTCCGTGATTGTTACCGGTGTTACCGGTAAAAATGGAAAACCAGGGTCCCTGGATATAGGCGATTTTGTTAAGGTGTGACCAAGGGGAGCACTGCACTCCTGAGATGACAATGAGAATGGAGTATGATCTGGTAATGACACCTGTTATGATCTTGTGAAAATTTGGGAGGGTTTCTTGAAAGGAAATTGTAAAGTCATGCTTCAAGGCCAAATAAATGATTACCCCTCCTACTGTTTTGTAGAAATCCTGTCTGTGTGAGGGGTAACCTGCAATGTTAATAGTTGAGGAGCTGATGCAGGAAAATAGCCAGGTTTCTGACTGAATTAGGAAGTCTGGGCTATTCAGTGAGGTCCATGTTTTTGCTAGGTCAAGTTTGGGAAGGAGGCTCCTAATGTTTGAATGAAATATCCTGAGGCCCTTAGGTAGTGGGATGGAGCTGCAGGAAGGGCTTGGGAGGGGCAGAGTTGACTTCCATATCACCACCCAGAATGAGCAGTAGGAAGTGGAGATGTTGCCTTCCATGTTGTCGGGGTTTCTCATTTGTTTGCTGACTTGCAATGGGAATGCAGAGCTCTAAGGCTTTCTGCCTAACAAGAGCCTTGGGAGCAAACCAGTCTTACTTTAACAAAGTTGGCTAAATGTTCAAGCAGTGATCTCCTGGGATGGACTTGGATGGGTCCTGAGGGAGGTTAAGTGGGAGTACGGTGGGGAGTATAAGCACCAGCATTTCTTCAGGCCACACAGGTCTCTGGGAGAAACTGTAGTGATTTTTACACTACTGGCTTTGCACCAGTGTCAGCAGTGCAGAGGATTTGCACTGGTGCAGATTCAGCAGTGCTGGAGCATTGAAAGCTGCTTTGTTGTGCTGCATTGTGACAAAATGGGTTCCCTGAGTTGCTGGAAACATGTTGCAGGGTGCACCGGTGTAGATGTTTTTTCCAAGTGTATGAAAATGCTGTTTTCTCTGCATCAGTGCCACTCCAATTCAGAGGCTTCTTTTCTGGAAATGCCCACAACACATTGGAAGGCCACCATCAATAATGCACTGGCACAGTATGTAAAAAGAAGAGGGCAGTGCTGCAAATGGAGTAAGGAAGTCGATTCAGATGGCAAAGCTCCAGGTAAGTAAGACTGTATAAGCACCTTGTGTTTCAGGAGCCAGCTGTAGCCCCTCTCTTGGAAGTTTCTAGATAGCCCTGTGGCTTACAGAGACCTCAGTATTCAAGTGGACACAGGTAAGAACTACAGGACTGCAGGTACCTCAGAGGATAATTACTCAGTGTCTTAGTGTTTGAATATCAGCACTTTGAACAAAACCAGAAGGCCAAGGCCCTAACTCCTGTGTTGCCCAAGCCCAGATAGAGAGTTAGGAGACCTCCCAGAGCAGACCATAAATCGACATTAAGACTGCAGGCTAATCAGACTAGGGAACAGTATGGGCCACCACTTTAAGTTGTGGGACCCCAGATATGGAGTTGTACTGCTGCCCATGTCTAGCAAATTAGGACTCAGATTGTGAACCACTTAAGTAAGAAGATAATTTATGCACCAGTGTTACTGAGCTGTTGCCCTTCAGGTATGATTCAATACAACAGTTTGCAGTCAGATATGTTTCATAAGGAGGCACGCTAGTTGGAAACAGGCACTCTACCTATCTGCCATAGTTTAATAATGTAACAGTGAGGCTGACTACAGTACTGGGCAATAAATTATATTATAAAATGGCAAGGAAAAATGTAGTGATTTCATTGGCTAAGAGAACTCAGCTAACTGTGCATTAAATCTCTGTAAATGCATGGTCAGCTGCCAAATCTCATTTTCTCCCCCCCCCCCAAAAAAAACCACTTACTGACACATATCACTAAACTGTGAAATGAAGAAAAAAACAAGTAGTTACTACCTTGAAAACATTATACTGAACTACCTTACAATTTAAAAGTAGTTTTAATTTACAATATCCAGACTTTTGCAAATCAAATTGCACTCTCAGTTTCTAAATATATTCTGTAACACATCCCAAAAGTTATATAGGTCAAAAACTTCTGCACTGTTTTACATGGTGCAAGGTACTGCACTTTGGGGCTAGGAACCAGGGAAGGAGTTATCAGCTGGGAGGGGTACAGTTGCAAAGCAATGAGGAGGAAAGGGATCTAGGGTGCTTATAACAGGGAGTATGAACAACTCAGCTCAGTGCAGGAAGGCAGCAGCAAAAGCCAACAAGATGCTGCAGTGAATAGCAGGGGACTCTCCTCCAGAAATAGGGAGGTGATACTTCCTCTGTACAGGTCGCTGGCAGGCTGCACCTGTAATACTGCATGTAGTACTGGTGCCCGTTCCTGTGGAAGGATTTCAGATTGTTGGAGGGGGATCAGCATAGGGTGACAAAGGTGATGCAGGGATTGGAGGGAAAGTCCTACAAAGATAGGCTGGGCGAGCTAAACATGCACTCCCTGGAGGAGAGGAGAGATAGGAGGGATATGATTGAAACCTTTAAATACTTAGAGGGGATAAATAAAACTGATACAGAAGTGATTTTCCAAATTAGAAGAGGGAGGCATACAATAGAGCACCAGCTAAGATTGGAGGTGGGGAAGATTCAGGAAGGAAATCAGGAGACATTTTTTCACAAAATGGGTGGTAGACAAATGGAATGCTCTGCCCAAGGAGGTGGTATCCTGTAGAATGGTGGGTGGTTTAAAGAGGGGATGGGGCAAAGTTAGAGGGGGTAATGATGAAGAGGGAGGTGGGGTGGGAGGGTGGTCAGCTGCTGGTTGAGGGGCTAGCTGCACAGTCTGGCAACTCAGTAGACTATAAGGCCTGTTTCTGATGGCATTTTCTTATGTTTATATGTCACTCCTGCTTATACCCACAGACGACACATTGGGCTTGATTTTCAAACATGCCAGTATGCCGCAAGCCTCAGCTGCACTGGAGATATGGCACAAGGAACTTGCGGCATTCACCTGGCTGGGGAATGGGATTTTCCATCCAGTCCAATAACTACCGAAAGTTAGACCAACTTTTTTTGGTCTAGATTGTGGCAATCCTGGGGGCCTGTTTCATGGTGCTTGCACCAAGAAGTTGGCAGAAGCTGCTGTAAAGCAGGTAAACTGTCGCAACTTCATCTTACCTATGACAATCGAGTGCAGTTGCAATAAAGGGGATTGGCACAGCTGCACCAAAGTCCAGTGTTGAGGCAGGGCTTGCCTTTGAAAACCAAGCCTATTGTGTAAAGCAGTCCCTAAAGCAGAACTCACTGAATTGCAACATAGCCCAGTTTTCCTTTTGATACAGGGCTTGCTTCAAGCCCTGAGTCATCCCCAATGTTTGACACAACTGCGCCAAACACCTTTGCCGCAGCTGTGCCCAAGTTTAGTACATTTGGTGCAGTTGTAACAGTTTTCACAATGTATGGTAGCTTGCACCAAATATTTGGTGTAAGCCCCATAAAAAGGGTCCCCCAAGTGGCACAAGTTAGACCACTGGGGAGCTGGTCTAACTTGTGGCATCTGGCACACCTCATCGGGAATCCCGATCAGTGCCAGAAGAATGCTGAAAGCCCACTGTCCCATATGTTCAGCACACCAGGTGCTTGTGGCATTCACAAGCCATTTTAAAATTGTGCCCTCAAAATAATTATTTGTATGCTAATCAACCAAACATCTTCTCGACCATCCATTTGACACTCATCTCTTACAGTCTATATAGTCTGGTCAGGTAGCTGAGTGGGTGGGTGAGAAGGAGGACGTGCCACAAATGGCCACAATACATGCAGCCCTGACTGCAATGAAACATGGTTGCTGCTCTGAATCAGCTCCCTGGCTCCATCTGCACCATTTTGGGGGCTGAAAGAACACCTGATTATGCATCTCTGTCTCCAGTCCTGCTGTCATGACCTTACAGTGGGAGCAGCAGTGGCAGGAAGGGAAGGAGATAAGACAGGGAGAACCACTGAGAGTAGAGCTGTCTCCAAGGCAGGCCTAATGCAACACCATAAATAGCAGCACCTGAGGGGCCTGATTGTAGATGCAATTCCTCCTGAGAGTGAAAATGGTTGCTCCTTGGCCCCTATCATCATGAGTGAGCCAACTGAAAACAGGGCAGCACAATAGTAAAAAATGGTGCAACTGGGCACATTTCTAGTATGGGGGACAGAATATGGGAAAAAAACATGATGTGTGGCTCAAACCTCCCACTTAAGTTATTGAAATATTCTTATTCAGCTCCATGGCCTCATCTGCACTGCTCGTGAGAACCAGAAGATATACTGCATATTTCTGATTGTGCTTTCTCCAGAGGAGGTACATGCAGCAGGACACAGACTGACTGAGGCAAGAACAAAGTGAAACAAAGAACCACAGAACTCAAAGGAAAAAATGATTTTCCAGTTAAGCAAAGAACACAGCATATCCCATATTGGAGTGGAATTGGCAGCCCTAAAATGTTACTGTCCAGCTTCCCAGGCACCACTATTCTAAAACTGCCATCTGCTAGACAATTTAAAACAGGAACTATTTAATTTATCTATACAAGGCAGGTGTCAATTCTAACTACAGATGTAATCTTATTAGTTTAGAACCTAAACATTTAACTAATACTTTTTTATTTTAACAGCGAACCATTTTTATAAGTGTGATAAGCCACTCCAGGATGTGCAATAAAGGATGGTAGTGCACTTTCTAGGGGTGTATAGACACTCAGTATTCAGCCTTGTGCTTTAGCATGCCCCTGGAGGGTGCTTATTGCTTACTTATAGGTTAGATGAACTTCAAGCAAACACATGTATGCTCCAGTTCTTCTGAATTATCAGACTCCAGACAGGAAGTTAAAAAAAGATGCTAGTATACTGTACTTAACACCAAGAGTTGCAACCTACATAGCAAGCAGGATTTAAATGCTTGAAACTAGTTACAAATAATATGCCCCAGTTAGAAGATGCAAAACCAGCAGTTTTTCTAAGGAGCACTGTAACACTCTGTCCTCTGCACATGGTTATTGTATGATAGTTATATTATAAATAAATGGTCTGTGTATGAAATGTTAGAATGTGAGAAATTTGGCCTTTAACTTTAAAGGTCAGTAGCGGAAACCATAGGATGTCATTAAACTGAACAGGGGAACCATTTAATTAAGACTTCCTTACAGAAGGGCATTTTATTACCTTTTATGACCTGTCCAGGGTTTTGAAGCTGAAACTAAATGTGAGTTTTACGACGTTACAGGAAGAAATGTAATTAGGCTGGTTCCTCTCATTTTAGCACATAGCTAGAAGTGTGTGAAGAGTCATAAAACTCTCAGATCACACTAGCAGCAGGAAATAAGGAGAAGGGACATGAAAGAGAAATGTTTGATTAAAGACTGTCATATTTGGGAAATGGCTAGTTACAGATTTCTCAAAGTAATGACTCACGTCCTCGGGCAAAACTATGTCAAAAATTAATTCTAAGGGAGGAGCAAGCTGACTCACCAAAAGGGGATGAGGACAGGGATCTTGAAAATGAATCTTGTACCTGGGATATGTGGCATATGAGTTTTGGGCTCTGAGACAGAAGTTCTCTAACTTGAACAGCACTTACAAGGTAATACTTAGAAGAAATTAAGTCTTTGTGGTAGGAGTGTTTTGTTCTACAACTTCCTTCTTGTTTTAAATGATTGTAAGAGGTATGATATATTGTTCTGTGTTTAATTTTCCTATTATTACCATATTAGTAAACAACCTTTTCTTTGAAATACTGCTTGGGTGTCTTCTCAGTTTCTTTTTGTATGTGAGGTACCTGTGTTTAAGTCTGACAGCTGTTGAAAAGCTTGATTGTGTTATTAAGCTAAAAGGTAAGAATATACCTAAGGTCTCTTATAGAGTTTTAAGGGTTCATTTTGGAGAGCTGGCAAGGTGCCCCTGGCGAAAGACTGTACTGCATTCTTGAAGAGGGTACATATCTGAGCTTGTAATTGGGTAAGCTAGCATAAGGGTCACAGTATGAATCACTCCGGACCTCGAGGCTAACAGGTGATTTGGACCCAAAGCAGACAGGAGGGATTCCCTGTCTGTTGCCTGTTCACACTGTTGCACTCTGAGGTTGGCAGTGTGGGAACAACAGGCCTGACCCGCAGAGTGTGTTTGTGATGAGCACTATGATAGCACCTGAAATAAAAAGCAATATTTATTCCAAAATTGCAAAGAAGATGAAAAGCAAGTTTCAGTGCCTGGGCTAATGATGATATTAGGCCCCTGAGGCAGATGGATAACAACTTAGTTACAGGCATAAATTTACACTAAGATTCTAAGGGTATAATGTTGCTTCAGTGACAACTTTACAGTGACATGGTCGATGCTGACAACATCGCCATATCACTGTAAAGTCCACCTGGGCCCCCCGGCACCCTTTCCTAAAGTCCTGCACCCCATCCCCAAATCAGCTGTATCTCAGAGTTGATAATCATAAGTGGGGGGCTACAGGGGGTACAGCCCCCTGCATGGGGGGTGCAGGGGTGCAGCCCCCTGCAAAACAACAACTTTTAACTCAGTGGCACCATGCCAACTGCAATTGCGGTCAACATAGTGGTGTCAGGGTAATGTTGAATTGACAAGAAATTGTCAATGCAGCATCATAGATCCGATTCTAAGATGGTTGAAAATAGGAATACACTATATCTACAGGTAGTATGTGTTGAAAATAGGATGAGCAGTAGAACTTACAGCAGTATGTGGAGTCCAGTGTCCATGGGAAGAAGAAGAAACTCTGGTTCTGGAACTTAACATGAAAGGGTGTACATTTGGGGAAGCATAGCATGTCTATGGGTGGCTCTCACAGTAGACACCTACAGTAAACCCTTGGCACTGTGGCTCTTAGCTTTCCAGACTGCAACCACAGAGGACTGCTTTGGGGGTGTCTGGTAAAATAATGCTTGGCTAACCAACTGAGAGTCCTCTCATTGGCTGTAGGGCTTAGCTGGGGCCTCAGTCTGTAGGGAAACTGAGTGGCAATTTGAGGAGTGCCGTCCCTCTTGTGATGCCATTAGCATGCAGCTGTGGCCAGCAGGGAATCTGAGCACTACTTGTGTTGGGCTAGGCTGGATGAGAAGAGTCTGCTGGGTCAAAGTTGGTGCCTCTTATCCTGATTGGAGATTGAGTCTTTTTCATGCCCTCTGATTGGCTGGAAGGTATAGCTGACTGGAGGGTATAGCTGGGGTTCTGGTGTGCTGGTTGGTAGTCTAAGATGGATCATTAAGGAAGGGGGTTCTTCAGGGATGTGGCCCCCTCTCCACCCCATTAGCATGTGGCTCTGGCCAGCAAAGAAGTGCAATAACCCACAACAGGGAATAGATTTTATCAGAATTAATGCACTTCACAGGTGCATTCAATGGCACTTGGCCTTTATTGTCAGACTCACATATTCTACATAGTAACAGTCTAACTACATGAAAAATAAAACCTTTCCCTTAAAAATAACATATTTTTCCATTTTAGAAGTCCAATAGCCCACTCCAGGGTATGGTTTTCTTAAGAGTTATAAAATGGGTAAAGAAAATTCTGCCTCCTGATTGGCCAGCAGCCATGTCCTTATAGGACAACAGCCCTGAGGCTGGCACTTTTACTGCTGAGCAGGACACCACACTGCCCACATATCCATGCCTTCCCGAAACTTCTGAAATGTTCTTGCAGCCATGTTAGATAAGTAAAAACCTTTTACAGTCACCACTTGCACTAGCCCACAAAACATTTGAAACATTTTCTTAGCTGCCCACCAACATCCACCCGCACAGAAAGACTTTGTGTACTACAAAAATGTTAAAGCTGTGAACTAATGTCTTATTATAAAGTTTATTTGTGCTTTTCATTTTCAGGCCAGAAATCCACAGACTGTAGTTACTGGTCATATATGTGGGCACTCTGTACTGCCTCAACTACCACTGCCACCTCTACCATCCTAACATTATTAAAGTAATTTTGTTTAAATAGTGGTGAAAATTGGTCACAGTTACTATTTCCCAAAAACTCCCAGTGCATGATCAATGACTGCAACTATCGGAGCCAACCTCAACCCAGAAGTTGCTCACCCTAGTGCTGTCATGCTCTGCCACAGCTACAGTCAGCAATGCTCCGAACAGCATACTTCTTCTGCTGCTCTGAGTTCTTCAGACAGCATACTTCTCCAGTACCTGTCAGCTCTGCAACAGTACAGTAAAACAAAATAAAACTGGGGGATCGGTGGGAGACCACACTAATAAAGGAACAAGTGGGGAAAAAGACAATTTAAATAACACAGCACCCTCTATTGGCACTAACATAAACAGTACATTTCAATTACAGCTCACTGTGTACAGGAACTACTTGACCTGAAATGTCAAAAAAAAGTTTGAGAAACCTATTTTAATATATTTTTTTTAACTTCTTCCCTTTTTCAAACTTTTTACTACTTGAACCAATTTTATAACTGCAATAAGACACTTTGGGGATGTGGGTTGTTGCCTCATAAAAGCACATCCCAGATGCTGAACTACACACCTGGATTGTGGTCTTACCAAGCAAAAACCCACACCCCACTTTGTCCTATTACTTACTTAATGCACTTTCCAGGTGCATGAAAGGCACACAACCACTTACCTTGTGCCTTTTGATTAACATGGGGTGAAAGTAAATTTTCTAGAAACCCATGCCCTTTCATGATTTATTGCTTGCTCAAGCACCTTACCTGAATGGTGATTAGTTGTGCTCTACAGTAAAAAAAATTTGAAAAAATAATATATCTAAATTAGTACAGATACATCCACATATGGTCATTAAATGTATCACCATATTAAACATGTGTTAAGGAAAGCTGTTCTGTAGGGGAGCTGACCAAAGATACAGATCGAGCAGTGTCAATCATTACAAAGGCAGGCAGACAGAACAACCAAAAATTAATCATAGAGGATTAACAATTCTTTTGGGCTAAGGTACTGCTGAAAGAGATCAGCACTGCAAGGCTGAGCATAACATGAGATACATTAAATATGAGAAGAAATATTTAAAATTCTGTTCTTTGCTGCAGGAAGAGCAAATGTAGGCTAGCCATACAGCATAGGTGTGATGTGTTGGAAGCTCTCCATTTCATTAGCATTCTGTGCACTGCATTTGGCACCAGCCACAGACAATGCATTTTATTCTCTGTAAAACTAGCAAGTGAAGAATCGCTATGTCTAACCCTGGAAATATGAGTGTGCATATCAAAGTAGACACAGAGTTATAATCAAGATATAATCAGACCTTAAGAGATTTTTCTCTGGTGAAGGAAGGCAATTTTTCATTATAGTATTCAGGCAAGTTGCACTAAAAAATCCAATGGCACACCCAAATCACAAATGGAAGCAGTAAAAAGAAATTACAGCACTCCCAACTGATACAGAAAGGGGACATAGATGAATAGCTCTAGCATGCACAGCACACAAAGGGAGCTCTGTTTTTTTTTCAGGATTGAGGCAAACAAATCCCAGAGGAACTAAACAGCATGTACAAATGTTTTTTTGAAAATCTAGTCCTAAGTCTTTTGATCAATTCTGCCAGTTAAAACTTATCAATGAAAAAGACTGGAGACACAAAAAAGAATATTAATGTAACTACTTTTCTTACTAAAAAGGCACCATTGCAATAGACCTCTTGAAGGTGAATGAACATGCAGGAATAAAAGCTACTAAGAGTAGTAGAGCTCAAAGAGATAAGGCCCTGTCCATACTAAAAAAAACTATGTTTTAAGACAGGTTTTCAAAATTGACTTCGTTCATGCAGTGCTCCGTTCAGCCATGCTGTGGGCTTGAGCAACACAAATATCCTAGATATGCACAAAATACCTGTATCTGGTTGTGGAACTCCTTATTTTTGGATTCAGCAGCAAATGGTCAAATCCCCAGCCCCCAGCTGCCCCCGTACATGGATACAGAGATCCTTGCAGGAATTAGGAGGGTTCCTGAGTGGGAGCAGCTCAAGACCAGATTGCAATGTTAGCAATCCCCCCTATGTGAAAAGCAGATGATTGTGGGATAAGGCAAACTTCTGAGGATTTCTGTGTACCCATATGAAATACATTAGTTTTTTAAATTAAAAGTGAAAATTATGCCTCTCAACCCTCATTGCTATTCTTGAAGACTGGGTGCAATAGATCAGCGGGCTTACCTGGCCTCACAAATGTTCAGGCCTTCGTTGCATAGAGCACATTGAGATTCCTCTCGAATAGTATTTTTGCCTTTATACAGCTTCTGCCCTGTGGAGAAAGGTATGTGGGTCAGACAGATCACAGATCTGTCCTTGTGCTCACCCCAGTCAGATTGCATGCATAGACACATGAGTGGAATGTGATATATCCACATCATGCATCCCTTTCCTACAGAGGGGGGAGATGCTAATAAGAGGCAGGAAATTTCAACCCTCCCCCCACAAAACATGACAGGTAGTAAGGTAAACACTGAGGTACAGTGCTCACCAGAAGGTAGGACAGGGGTAAATGGAAAAATAGACAAGGGCAAAAAGAACAAGGATGGGGAAAAAGGATAAAGCCAACATTAAATGGAGGGCAATGAGTACCAATACCTGTAGTCTGGGAAACAAGCTTCCTGAGCTAGTAACTTTGATGGAAGATGAACAATTGGATATTGTGTCAGTCACAGAAGCATGGTACAAGGAGAACCATGACCAGGATGTCAACATACCAGGGTACACAGTCTACAGAAGGGACAGGGAGGGGAAAAGAGGAGGTGGAGTAGCTCTATACATAAGGGAAGGGATCAAAGCTACAGAACTAAAAAGTAAAGGGGGGAGGACAAGAGGCACTCTGGGTCACCTTGGAGACAGGGAATGACATCACAATCCGCACAGAGGTTGTATACAGACCCCCATCTCAACGGGAGGAAATGGACAAGAAAATGATAGAGGACATTCTCAAAATGGCTGAAAAAGGGGAGATACTGTTGATGGGGGACCTGAATATGCCAGATGTTAACTGGATGACATGTACTGCAGCCACATCCAAGAGCAGGGTCATTCTCGATGCCCTGCAGGGGGTAGGCCTTAGACAGCTAGTGTTAAAACCCACTCAGGAGGGAGCAATACTAGACCTGGTACTCTCAAATGGAGAGAGGATCACAAATTTAGAAGTCAGTAGACATCTGGGAACAAGCGACCACTGCACAGTGTGCTTCACAAGAAGCACAACCATAGAGACAAGCCATAAAAAAACAAGCATACTGGACTTTAGAAGGGCTGACTTTGGCAAAATGGGTGAATACCTGAGGAATATACTAGCAAATGGCCAAAAAGGAGGGGTGGAAGAACGATGGAGAAAAATCAAAACTGCCATCATAGAGGCAACAAGTCTTTGGGTGAAACAGATAAAGAAAACAAAGCAGGGTAAAAAACCACTATGGTTCTCAAAAGAGGTGGCAGGGAAGGTTAAGGAGAAAAAGGCTGCCTTCAAAAAGTATAAGGAACCACAGAAGGAGCACGACAGGGAACTGTATCAATTAAAGCAGAAAGAAGCGGGGAAGGTAGTCAGAATAGCAAAAGCCCAAAATCAAGGAAAAAATAGCCAATTCAGTTAAGAAGGGGGATAAAACCTTTTAGAGGTATGTTAGGGAGCATAGAAAGGTTAAGGGAGGAATAGTGGAGATTAATAAGGGAGAGGGGAGGTGGGCAGAGGGAGACAATGAAAAGGCAGAGTTACTGAATGAATACTTTTGCTCAGTATTCACAAAAGAAGATGAGGAGGAGTTACCTAAATCAGACAATAGAAGCACTCTTGGTAGGGGGCTGACACCAGTCCATTTATAGAATAAAGAGTCCTGAAAGAACTCCTAAAACTCAAGGTGGACAAAGCAATGGGGCCTGACAGGATTCACCCCTGAATCCTAAAAGAACTAAGGGAGGACCTAGTGACACCACTGACCACACTTTTTAACAAATGATGAGAGGATGGGGTGGTACCTGAGGACTGGAGGAGGGCAGATGTGATTCCCCTTCACAAAAGTGGGAGCAAGGCAGAAGCAGGAAACTACAGACCTGTAAGTTTAACCTCAGTGGTAGGGAAAATGATGGAATCACTTCTGAAAGAAAGAACTGTTGAATACCTAGAGGCCAGCGGGGCACAGGACCAAAAGCAGCATGGATTTACAGCAGGAAGGTCATGTCAGACGAATCTAATAGATTTCTTTGACTGGGTGACCAAAGTAATAGACCAGGGAGGGGCTGTGGATATGGCCTACCTAGACTTTAGCAAGGCATTTGACACAGTCCTGCACAAAAGATTGATAATCAAGTTAGCCAGCATGGGAGTGGGTCCCAGGGTGGTAGCCTGGGTAGCAAACTGGCTGTACAACAGGACACAGAGGTAATAGTGAATGGAACACATTCCGAAGAAAGTGATGTCACTAGTGGAGTACCTCAGAAGACTTGGTTTGCTGGCCAAGGCACCTAGCTTCACCTGAGCTCTTTCCTTCTAAGACTGCTTGAAAGGCAGAGTAGAGAAACTTACCAGAGCAAGGGAGAAGGATTAAGACTTAGTTTGGCTAAGCAGATTTACTGTGTGGTGGTGTTTTTATTTTTTACTCACAGGGATTGCTACTGTTTGTTGCTAACATTTAATTGCTTTATTTTGTCTCTGATTCAAATTGTTGTTGCTGGTATACATTCTTCTGCATTATTACAAGGTGTGCCTATAGGTGTGTGCTAACAGATTACTGCTGTAATCTTCTGATTCAAATTGTCTTTTACAAGGTATATCTTCTGTTACTGCTTTATTTTTCTCTGGAGCAAAGTGTTTTACAGGGTATATCTTCTCTGAAATTACTGTATTACAGGTGGAGCTTACATTTTGTGACTTTTATCATTGGGCTAAGCAAAATTACTGTTTGACACTGTGTTTTATTTTATTCTTGTTTGTTGAAAAGGTTTGTTGTCTCAGAGGTGTTTCAGTCTCCTTCTCACATTGAAGGAGCTAATTGCTTTTCCTCCCACAGCTCTTCCAAAGATTAGGTCTGTATGTGGGGGTGGAGCTGGCAAACTGTCAGTAATTTCCAACAGAAAGAAGGGTTAAAAAGTCAGGTTAGTTTATATCTTGGAGGTAGAAGACTTGGTTTGCTGGCCAAGGCACCTAGCTTCACCTGAGCTCTTTCCTTCTAAGACTGCTTGAAAGGCAGAGTAGGAAACTTACCAGAGCAAGGGAGAAGGATTAAGACTTAGTTTGGCTACAGATTTACTGTGTGGTGGTGTTTTATTTTTACTCACAGGGATTGCTACTGTTTGTTGCTAACATTTCATTGCTTTATTTTGTCTCTGATTCAAATTGTTGTTGCTGGTATACATTCTTCTGCATTATTACAAGGTGTGCCTACAGGTGTGTGCTAACAGATTACTGCTGTAATCTTCTGATTCAAATTGTCTTTTGCAAGGTATATCTTCTGTTACTGCTTTATTTTCTCTGGAGCAAAGTGTTTCTTACAGGGTATTCTTCTGAAATTATTACAGGTGGTGCTTTGCAGGTTTTACAGTTTTATCTAACATTAGGATAAGCTTTCAGGGTTACTGCATTTGTTGTTGACTGATTGTTTCTGCTCTTACCTCCTTGTTTTTCGTCCGTGGTTCTTCGTTTAGGCAGGGAAGGCCCAGCCACCCACCCCATCCCCAACCACGCTACGCTCCTTTTATAGGGTACCACAGTTGTGACATTTCCTGTGGCAGAGCAGGAAGGGGCGGATCAGTGGGGCCTCCACAAGGTGATCTCATTTACAGGCACTAGTAATTTAACTTGTTATAACAAGTTAAACAAAGCACAATTAAACCATTACTTGCATTTTTTCCTATTTTTTTCCTTCAAATTACTCTGACTAGGTTACAAACCCAGCAACTTATTTGGAATGGATTTCATTAACTGCAGGTACTGTGGAACAATTTCAGAAGGACAGTCTTACAGGATTTAGGACACTGTCCTACATGCTGGGCCTTGAGATCTTAGGGCTCAGCTCCGGCAGCATGGGCAGAGATTGCACGCCTCAAATTTCATATTGAAGAGGAAATACATTATAAGAACCACCGCCATTTCCCAGCATCCAACAGAAAACCTTGACTGCAGAGGGTACTTGGTCCAGGAGGTTGGCAGGTGGTTAGGAGGAGCAAATCAAGTTGCCCATCACTCTCTGCTCTCCAACACATTACCTCCAAAACCATATAAACACTACAAATAGGTATCTGCCTCTATCTCTGAAATCAAATAAAGAGGCAGAAGACACTGCAGAGCAGGACACTGCGCACAGGAGCTAGCACAACAATACTCACCCAAATCAGGAACCAAAACTAAACAAGCACAAAGGAAATCCAAAAATTTCTGATCATAGGAGACTCCATGATTCGGGGTTGATACCCATCTCCAGCTAGGGTGATGGTCAGATGTCTCCCAGGTACATCAGCATGGAGAGACACTGACCGCATTGCTAAAATTGTACACAAAGCAGGAGAAAACATTGATGTCCTAGGTACACATAGGGACTAATGATCTCGCCAGCCGGTCAGTTGTGGAGACCAAGGAACACCTGACTAGGCTGGGTGACAAACTATCATCTATTTTGTACGGCATCTCCTTCTCTGAGATCCTGCCAGTCTGGGAGAAGGGAGCAGATGAATGGAAGGTCAGAGAAGGGGAGATAAGGGAGCTAAACATGTGGCTCAAGGACTGGTGCCAAGAAAAAGGACACAGATTTGTAGGGAACTGGCAACAGTTCTGGGAGCGAAAGTTCTTTAAATTTGATGGACTGCATCTGACTAAAGAGGGAGTCAGTGCATTGGGGCAGGAGTTTGACGTCTTTGCAGAATATTTAAACTAGCAAATGGGAGGGGTGCAGCACCCCATACGTCGAATGGGAAGAACACCTCCCCTCAGCTAGTGGTCAAACAGGAATTCAGCGTGTTTGCCGCTCATTTGCATCACCAGGTAAGAAAAAGGTTTGTCTCCCATACGATGCACAGGGGTAATGCCAAACTTCACCCAACAACTAACACACCAAAATCTGGCCAATGGAAAATCATGTACACAAATGCTCACAGCCTGGGAAATAAGATCCCAGACCTGCAGGCAATAATGTCAGAGGCTAAACTGGACATAGTAGCAATTAGTGAGACGTGCTTTACCAGTAACCACACTTGGGAGACTTCAGTACCTGGCTATGTATTGTTCAGAAGAGACCAAGGTGCAAAAAGGGGGGGGAGGAGTGGCCCTGTATGTTAATGAAAATATCAAAGCTACAGAAATTCAGAATACACATAAGGAGCCAGAAGAACTGTGAGTCACCCTGGAAACAGGAAATGGGACAGCCATAAGAACTGGGGTTGTCTACAGGCCCCCAGACCAGGGGGAAGACATAGACACACTACTGTTAGAAGATATACAAAACATGACAGCTAAAGGGGTGGTTCTGATAATGGGAGACTTCAACATGCCAGATACAGATTGGTCAATACCAGCGAACATCTGCCAGAACTAGACTCATAGTGGATTCCTGCAAGGAGGGCCTCAAACAACTGGTACAGCAACCCACAAGAGACAGGGCTATCCTAGATCTAGTACTGACTAACGAAGAAGGATCACAGATCTCCAGGTAGAAAGTCACCTGGGGCCAGTGACCATCACATGGTATGGTTCAATTTGGCTACTACATCTAAATCATCCCATTCCAAGGCAAAAATATGGGACTTCAGAGGAGCTGACTTTGATAAGATGGCCAACAGAGTTAAGCTAGCCCTGGCAAAAAGAAACACAGGTGAGGGGTACAGGCAAAGTGGGCAAGCATTAAGGATGCAATACTTGAAGCAACATCCCTGTGTTAGATAGAAAAGGAAGTGCAAAAGAAGAAGGAAACCACTTTGGTTCTCAAATACAGTAGCAGAAAGGTCAGAGCCAAAGGCTGGCCTTCAGGAAATATAAGGAACACAGCGGGATGAAGATAGGGAGGCATACCAAACTGCCCTAAGGGAAGCAGGTAAGGCAGTAAGGCAGGCAAAGTCCCAAACTGAGGAAACACTAGCACGAACAGTAAAAGAAGGTGACAAGACTTTCTATAGATACATTAGTGAAAGGAGAAAGTCCAAAGGAGTGCTAAGCTTAATGGAGAAAAGGGAGCATGTGAGGAGGAGGACCTGTAAAGGCATCTATCCTAAATAGATACTTTTGCTCAGTATTTACTGAAGAGAAGGTAGGGCAGGGCCACAGCTCAGCATCATGGACACAGGGAGGGAGGTGAGCACTACTCCCTTCACAAAAGAAGGGTCCTACAAGAGCCTGCTAAGGTCAGGGTGGATAAGGCAATGGGACCTGATGGCATACATCCCAGGGATTTAAGGAGCTAAAGGAGGAACTAGCAGAGCCATTAGCAGAATTGTTTAGTGAGTCTCTGAGCACAGGAGAGGTCCCAGAAGACTGGAGAAGGGCTCATGTGATCCCGCTCCACAAGAGTGGTAGCAGGGAGGAGGCAGGGAACTACAGACCGGTCAGTCTTACCTCAGTAGTGGGCAAGATTATGGAGGCACTCCTTAAGGAAAGGATAGCGCAACACCTGGAATCCATAGGGGCACAGGATCCAAGACAGCATGGGTTTACAAAAGGAAGGTCCTGTCAAACTAATCTCATAGATTTCTTTGACTGGGTAACCAGAGTGGTGGACCAAGGGGAGCAGTTGATGTCGCCTACCTTGACTTCAGCAAAGCTTTTGACACTGTTCCACATAGAAGATTGATAAATAAGCTAGGTAGGCTCGGGTGGTCAGAAGTTGGTCAACTGGGTAGCAAACTGGTTGACTGGCAGAAAACAGAGAGTGGTGGTAAATGGTATACAGTCAGAAGAGATGCAAGTCACAAGTGGGTACCTCAGGGATCAGTCCTGGGGCCAGTCCTATTCAACATCTTCATTAGTGACCTCTGCAGATGGACTAGAGGGTAAGGCTTGTCTGTTTGCAGATGACACCAAGATCTGCAACAGAGTAGATGATCCAGATGGGGTGGGCAGAATGAGAAGAGATCTGGATAAACTAGCAGAATGGTCAGAAGAGTGGCAACTGGGATTTAATGCAAAGAAGTGCAAAATCATGCACATAGGGAAGAGAAACCCTGAAGCCACTTATAGGCTGGGAGGGGAGTTGCTAGCAGTCACAAAGGAAGAAAGAGACTTGGGCATCATCATCACTGATGACCTAAAATCATCCAAGCAGACCTCTAAAGCAGTAGGTAAGGCTAGGGGGTGTTAGGGTGTATTAGTAGGGTATCACAAGTCGTAAGAGGGAGGTAATAATCCTCTGTACAAGACATTGGTTAGGCCCCATCTGGAGTACTGCATGCAGTATTGGAGGCCACACCTTCACAAGGACATTAACCAAATTGAGGCAGTCCAGAGAAGGGCAACCAAATGGTGCAGGGACTGCATCAGAAGACATATGAGGACAGATTAACGGAGCTCAATATGTATACCCTTGAGCAAAGGAAGGAGAGAGTGATATGATCGAGGCATTCAAACACATTAAGGGCATAAACAAGGTGAAAGAGTCTAACATGTTTAAATATAAGAAAAATAGCAGGACAAGAGGACACAGCATGAGATTAGAGGAGGCGATTAAGGGGAATGTGAGGAAATTCTTTTCACAGAAAGGGTGGTAGATGCATGGAATGGCTTACCACAAGAAGTGGTGGCTATGAATACAGTGCAGGGCTTCAAACAGGCATGGGATAGGCATAAGGGAGCAATACAAATGACTATGAATAGATAGGTCACTGACAGAGCAAAGGCCAATGGCACATTTATAAGGTAGAAAAAGAAATGGGCAGACTGGATGGGCCTTGCGGTCCTTATCTGCCGTCAACTTCTATGTTTCTATGTTTCTATGTTTCAGGGCTCAGTACTAGGTCCAGTCCTCTTTAACATCTTTATAGGTGACATTGCAGAGGGTCTGGAGGGAAAGGTATGCCTCTTTGCAGATGACACAAAGATCTGTAACAGAGTTGATACACAAGAGGGGGTAGAAAGGATGAGAAGGGGCTTGGCAAGGTTGGAGGAATGGTCAGACACATGGCAACTTAGATTCAATGCAAAGAAGTGCAAAGTAATGCATCTGGGAAACAAAAACCCAGGAGAAGAGTACACAATAGCAGGGGAGGTACTAACAACAAGAAAAATGGAAAGGGACCTGGGGGTAGTCATAGCAGATGATCTAAAGGTGGGTAAGCAATGTAAGAAGTCAGTAAGGAGAGCCAGGGGGATACTTGGATGCATAGGAAGGGGTATCACAAGCAGAAAAAGGGAAGTGGTCATCCCTCTGTACAGACAGTTGGTGAGACCCCATCTGGAGTACTGTGTGCAGTTTTGGAGACCTTATCTACGCAAAGACATAGACAGGATGGAAGCAGTCCAGAGGAGGGCAACTAAAATGGTGCAGGATCTGCATCAGAAACCATATGAAGAGAGACTGAGAGAGCTTAATATGTATACACTTGATGAAAGGAGGGACAGTGGTAACATGATAGAAACGTTCAAGTACCTCAGGGGAATCAACAAAGTCCAGGAGGATAGCATCTTTCAGAAAAAGAGATGTGTAAGAACAAGGGGCACATTTTAAAGATAGAGGGGGATGGTTCAGGGGTAATGTGAGGACATTTTTTTCATGTAGAGAGTAGTGGATGCATAGAACCACCTTCCTGGAGAGGCTGTGGGGTCTAAAACAGTGGAGGAATTCAAACATGCATGGGACAGACATAAGGCAATTATAGTGAGGGGTGGCGGGAAGTAGGCTGTTGGTTAACTAAAATCTGCAGCTTATCCAGTAGGTAGGGAAATGGGCAGACTGGGTGGGCCAAGTGGTCCTTATCCGATGTCAAAGTCTATGTTTCTATGTTTCTATATTTCTTTCTCTGGCTGTCACAGGGTGCTTTATATGTGTGACAGGTCCACTTAATACAACCAGCAGCCCTTGGCACCTGTGTATAGATCTAGAAGTCCTTTCTATACCAGGACTAGATGCAATAATTATTTATAATAACGATTTAGTACGTCCACATTGTTTGTGTTAACCTGTTGTCTCTGTAACCATTAGTTATTAGATTTCAACACAGAGAACCAAGCTTGTGCATCCACCCTGCAGGTAGAAGAGCCTTAGTTGAGCCACTACAGCTGAAACTGTTTTGAGGTAAGCTCCCTAGGTGATTTCTACAATGGATTTTAATGAACTCTTCTACCAGGGCAGCAAAGGGGATGCTAACCATACTGCAGCACTGCTAAACTGGTTTAATTTGGCTTCACTGGCTTTAGCAGTTCAATCTGGATGGATCTATCAAGTGTACAAGTTAGTCAGGAGATCATGCACTCGCCATTTTTTCAGAGACTCAATCCAAAACCTTAGCGAAGTATTTTAAAGGTTTCATTCTATGGTTTTATCAGAAAGTAAACAGACAGGTACAAGTGGCTTATATTTCACCATGGATAGGGCTTCATCAGCGCTAAGTTATGCAGTCACCCAGTGGTGCTTAAATAGCAGTCATAAGTTTTCAAAAAATTCCAACCAATCCTGTGGCTTCAAATACATTGGTAATTAATTGCTTGTTTATTCTGGCACACTTAATTTATTGAAGTGCTTCATTTCATTTACTACAGTTCTTTACCCATAATATTATAATCATATAGAGTAATTCATTACCTTGATGTGGACCAAAAATGTGACATAATATTAAATAACCCATCACCATTTAGAACAGTTCACACTGCAAAACGTTTGTTCAGTCTTCATATTTCAATGGGAAAATGTAATCTCAGTGACAACAAGCCTTGGACAACCAGTTATTATGAGCAAACAGCAAGATGTCAGGGTAACAGTTGGAAAACTGTTTATTGACATCAGGTGTGTTTACAGAATAGAGTGCAGTACCTATATACTTAATCAATACATACCAATATTGGAATGGGAGGGGGACTGTTTCCCTGATATCTCGCTGTTTGTTCATCATTGCAGGTTGTCCGAGGCTTGTTGTCATTGAGATTACATTTTTCCATTGAAATATGAAGACTGAATAAATGTTTTGCAATGTGAACTGTTCTAAATGGTGGTGGGTTATTTAATATTATGTCACATTTTTGGTGCACATCAAGGTAATGAATTTATATGATTATAATGTTAGAGGCAAAGAATTGAAGTAAATGAAAGGAAGAGCTTCAATAAATTAAATGTGGCAGAATAAACAAGCAATTAATTACCAATATGTATTTGAAGCTACAGGATTGGTTGGAATTTTTTTGAAAACTCATGAATGTTATTAAAGCATCACTGGGTAATTACATACCTTAGCGCTGATGAAGCCCTATCCATGGTGAAATATAAGCCACTTGTACCTGTCTGTTTACTTTCTGATAAAAACCATGGAATAAAACCTTTAAAATACTTCACTAAGGTTTTGGATTGAGTCTCTGAATGAATGGTGAGTGCATGGTCTCCTGACTAACTTATAAGCTTTGATTTACCTGGGGCACCACCTTCCCAGTGCTCTGTCCCTTACTCTACAAACATACTGTCAAGTGTGCAGTTGAAGAGTGAGAATAGCATTGTCAGTGGTATTAAAGACAGAGGAAATTATAAGAACAGCAAAGAGGAAGAGCCTGCAGTTGTGCCCAACTGACTAGAAATGCTAATCCTACTAACAGAATATCAGCAGGTATGGTTAGTTGTAATGCTTGATGTCATTTGTGTAACTATTTTTAAATGCAGTACAGATAAGTCATTGCTGCTGCCCTGGTGGTGCTGAGAGCTGAGGCATCCACCTTACCTTGCACCATGCCAGCGACCCGAGTTCAGGACCAAGCTCAGGACGCTTGGGGTTAGACAGAGAGGAGACAAATGAGTATCCGGAGGACTGCTCTCCTCTCCTCTCCTGGGAGGGAGGGTTTTTTGGTCTCACAGCATCTAGTGGCTCCCAGTGGAGACTGGGAGCACTACAGTCGGGATACCTTGTTGGGGCGAGGCGTCAGTGGATGTCTTGTGGGTTGGTGCAGGAGCATGCCCTCCATGCACGGGACACCATTGCACATCCACACCTCTGGGGGAGATGAAAAAAAAAAAAACAGCACCTGGGAGGATGATGGTGAGCCCTCAAGCAGGCTCCACACCAAACACCAGATTCAGCCTGATCAATCCCCGATATATCCTCTACCTCTCCCAGTCTGACAGCCATATCGTGAGAGTGCCAAGGTAGGTGGTGGCAGCTCCAGCTCGGGAGTACAAGCCGGGGGGGTTCATATCAGGTACTGGGAGCAGGTGAGGAGCTCTGAAGGGGGATTTGGATTGGGGGTCTCAGGCAGGGGGATCAGCTGAACAGGATGGCTACTCCTTAAGGAGGTGTCAGATATGGGTGACTGGAGGAAAAATAATTGAAAAAAAAAATATATATATATATATATATATATATATATATACATCATTGTCTGCAACATCATTAGGAAGTCAGCAGGTTGTATTGTAGACAAACAGTTTTGCACATGCATGTGCCTCCAAAATCCTAGCCTGCCAGGTCTGGTGGTCAGCTAGCAAATTCCAAGAAGACAGACAAGTGCAAAGTATAGCCTTGACTATACTTCACGCTCACATAATATACTGACAGACATGACTTGATATAAGGGGAACGTGATGCTGGGAACTACCTTGGGTTAACATAGAAATGAACATACAAACATATGAAAAATCAGACAGAAGAAGGCTTATCGCTCTTCGGGACTGTCCCACCCTCACATAGACTTTTCAGAGGTAATATCTTATTAAATATTTGCTTCATGTAAATACTTATCTAGTCGGTAATAAATGTCTCCATTATTGATGAGTTCACTACATTGCTTGGAAGTGAATTCCAAATTTCCATCTTTCTCTGTGAGACATAGTACTTCCTCCTTTCTCCCCTGGCTATCTCCCCTTGTAGCTACTTGTTATGAATCTTAGTTGTGGATTTGTTTTCTTTTTGATACAGTCCTAAATTCTGACATAAATCTGGTTGTTTTAGGAAATCATATAGGTGAAGTATATACATGGGTATGAATGGTAGTATATACTTGGATATATGTGGTAGGAAGTATAACACCATTAGGGCTGTAGTTTATGCATATGGATAATTGTAGTCTTATCTAATGTACAGTTCCTGTCATGCCCAGTGGATTTTTCCTTGTCTGTGCCCAGTGGTGTGCAACCACCAACTCTGAGTTGGAATAGACATGGCTACTGAACAGACATGCTGTATCTGAGTCTCTCTGCACAGGCCAAATATGTATTACACTGGTGACTGAGGATAAACAGAAAACCCCCATGAGTGCAAGTAAAAGGTTACGTGAGCTAATGCATGTTTTTTTTTTTTTGAAGGTATAATAAATTCCCACCTGCTAACTCACATTTGGTTTGTTGGGCTTGCTTATCTTTCCCTACCAGCCAGGCTACTGTAAGCACTGTAAATTTGTTAGCTGCAATCTCTTTCTTTAGCAAGTGTAAAAACGCAACTTGAAACTCCAGCTTTCTGAACTGACTGTTTAACTTCCTCAGCCCAACAGAGAACAGAAACAATTCCAGCTGTGCTCCAAGCGGGAAGCAGAGATATTTATAGTAGTAAACTGAAACTTAAGAAAGGCAGACATAAAGCATGTCAACACCTACAGCAACAGCATACATTCCTGACCACAGCAGCAAAGGCAGCTCAGAATCAGACTCTTGTGGCATAAAAGAGAAATTGCAGCACATACTGGAAAAAAAAAACAGCGAGAAAAATACAGTTTTTTTTTTCTTGACCCTGCAGCTACAGTGCACCCTGGCACAACCATGAGTGCACTTGGCAAAGTCCCAGAATTTAATGAGTCAAAAGAGAACTTTGATTCTTACTTGAAATGCTTTGAATGCTGGTTAGAGGCAAAAGAAGTTGCTGATGCAAAAAAGGCAAAGGTCTTCCTAAGAGTTTTGGGACCTACAGTGTACCAACTCCTTAAGAATCTGACTGCACCTGCCAAAGTAGTGGATGTGCCTTATGCCAAATTCACAGAAACACATTCACTGCATTTCAAGCCCAAGCCAATTCTCATTGAAGAATGGTTCAGATGTTATCATTGGAACCAAGAGGAGGAGGAAGCTCTTGCCGATTATATCATTGCTTTGAAGCATCTGGCAAGCACCTGTGACTTTGACCAGTTTATGGAGGATTCATAGAAACATAGAAACTTAGAATCTGATGGCACATAAGGACCGCTTGGCCCACCCAGTCTGCCCATTTCCTTACCTAGTGGATAAGTGGCAGGTCCTAGTTAACCAGCAGCCTACTTCTTCCTACCTCCACCCCCTAGAATTGCCTGATGACTGTCCCATGCATGCTTGAATTCCACCACTGTTTTTGACTCCACAACCTCCTCTGGAAGGCCGTCCCATGCATCCACAACCCTCTCTGTGAAAAAATACTTCCTTAAATTACCTCTGAGATGCCACCCCTCTATCTTCCAATTGTGCCCCCTTGTTCTTGCACACCTCTTTTTTTGAAAGATGCTACCCTCTTGGACTTTGTTGATTCCCTTGAGGTACTTGAAAGTTTCTATCATGTCCCCCCCTCCCTCCTTTCCTCGAGGCTATACATATTAAGCTCCTTAAGTCTCTCTTCATATATCTTTCAGTGCAGACCCTGCACCATTTAAGTTGCCCTCCTCAGGACAGCTTCCATCCTGTCCCTCTGAGATTGCTTTATTTGTGGTCTGAGAGAAGTCTATCAAAAATCCCTGTTGTCAGAAAAGGACTTAACCTTTAAAAATAACCTGTGTGACTGCCCTTGCCGTGGAGCTCTACTGGAAGGATACCAGGGAGTTAGCTCACAAGGTCACCCATACTCCACAGCCCAAGGGACATTTCACATGATGAAGTGGTCCACCATCTGTTTATCAACAACCCCAAACATTTCAGAAGTCAGCACCACAGGGCACTTCCACAAAGTCAAAACCATGTTACAAATGTGGAGGTAACCACCAGAAAAGAACATGCTGATTTCGACAAGAGAAATGTCACCGCTGAGGAAAAGTGTGTCACATACTGAATCTGTGCAAATGTACATTACAGATTGCTATTGTACAGTATGTCACAGATGGCACTTCAACCACAGAAACAGAAGATGAGTCATTGTGTTTGTTCATGGTTTATGCAACATGGGCAAATGCAGTAGAAATTCGCCTCCAAATTCAGCTAGCAGGAAACCCGGTTAGCATGCAAACTGACACCAGTGCATCAGTATCTGTTGTGCAAGAGTGCATCTACAGAGAGAAACTTCAGCAGAGCCCATTGCAACCATTGTATATTCAACTCTTGTCTTACTCGGGAGACCCAGTCCCTATCTAAGGGGAGATTGAAGTACAAGTTACCTACGAGGGAGGAACATGGACCTTGCCTGTGGTGGTGGTATAAGGAGACAGACCTGCATTACTAGGCAGAGACTGGTTCACACAGATCAAACTGAACTGGGGAAAGATCTTCAGCTTAAATATTGTCACCAAAACATTTCAAGATGTGCTAAGGAAAGTATTGGACAAACATGGTCCTATTTTCCAGGACAGTTATGGCACAATCCAGGATTTCAAGGCATTGATCCGAGTGCAACCAGGAGCCACTCCAATTTTCCACAAGCCTCAACCAGTACCTTATGCTTTAAGGGAAGTGGTAGAGAAGGTACAGGACCATCTCAAAAGCCATGGGATCATCTCACGAGTAGAGAGGAGTGACTGGGCCGCTCCTATTGTTGTGGTACCAGAACAAGTGAAAGCAGTGAGGTTGTGTGCTGACTACAAAGTTACAGTAAACTATTGTATACAGAAAGACCCATACCCATTACCCAATGCAGAGGACTTGTTTGCCACACTCTCAGGGGAAAGTTCTTTAGTGAGTTGAACTTATCTTTTGCATACTAGCAGGTGGAACTGGAAGCAGAGTCAGAACCATATCTAACCATCAACACCCACATGGGACTCCAAAGGTATCATCACTTGGCATATGGAGTTTCCACAGCACCAGCAATTTTCCAGAACACAATGGACCAGATACTGCATGGACTGGACCATATAGTATTCTTTATGGATGATATCTTGGTAACAGCACCCTCAGTGGACAAGCATCTGATAATCCTGGAACAAGTTCTAGCTTGACTGCAGCAGTATGGACTGAGAGGAAAGCTAGCCAAAAGCCAATTTCTACAAAATTCTGTTGAGCACCTAGGTTACCAGATCAATGCCCAAGGCCTACTCCCAACAGAGGGCAAGGTGGATGCTATAGTCAAGGCACCTGCACCAACAAATGTGACAGAGTTAAGACTCTTGAACTACTATGGACAGTTCCTAGCTCATTTGTTCACATTGTTGCAACCACTCCATGATTTGCTACAGAAAGAAGGTCAATGGAATTGGTCACCACAGTGCGAGGAAGCATGCCACACTTGTAAGAAATGTCTTAGAAGCATTAAATGGTTAGTACACTATGACCTCACCATATCTCTGAGGCTGGCATGTGATGCATCACCATATGGAATGGTGGCCATCATCTCTCATGTGCTACCTTCTGGAGAGGAACACCCAATGGCTTTTGCTTCCAGGAGCTTGTCCTGAAGTGAAAGAAACTATGCTCAGATCGGGAAAGAAGCTTTGAGCATAATTGTCAGTGTCAAGAAGTTATCATAAGTACTTGTAGAGATGGCAATTCACTCTGCTAACTGATCACGTCTCTACTGCCAATTCTGGGGCCAAAGGCTACAATAACAACTCTCACAGCACTCAGGATACAGCAATGGGCCCTGATTTTGTTAGCTTATGACTATGACATTGAATACTGATGTTCTAAGGATCATGCAAATGCAGATGTATTATCAAGACTGCCATGCAAAAATGCTGCAGAGAAGGAATATGATGGGGCAGTAGTCCATCTTTCACATCTGGAGGAATTACCCACTGCTTCACAGGATGTTGCAGCAGACACACATAGACATAGAAATATAGACTTTGACGGCAGATAAGGACCACCTGGCCCACCTAGTCTGCCCATTTCCCTACCTACAGGATAGGCCGCAGATCCTAGTTAACCAACAGCCTATTTCTTCCTACCCCCCACAAGAATTGCCTTATGTCTGTCCCATGCATTCTTGAATTCTCCCACAGTTTTAGACCCCACAACCTCCTCAGGAAGGCTGTTCCATGCATCAACTACCCTCTCTGTGAAAAAATACTTCACATTGACCCGGAACCACCCCCTCTATCTTTAAATTGTGCCCCCTTGTTCTTGCATGTCTCTTTTTCTGAAAGAATCTACTCTCTTGGACTTTGTTGATTCTACTGAGGTACTTAAAAGTTTCTATCATGTCCCCCCTCTCCCTTCTTTCCTCAAGGGTATACATATTAATCTCCTTTAGTCTCTCCTCGTACGGCTTCTCTTGCAGACCCTGCACCATTTTAGATGCCCTCCTCTGGACTGCCTCTATCCTATGTCCTTACAGAGATGGGGTCTCCAGAACTGGATGCAGTACTCCAGATGGAGTCTCACCAACTGTCTGTACAGAGGGATAACAACTTCCTGTTATCTGGTGGTGATGCCTGTCCCTATGCATCCCAGTATACCACCAGCCGTCCCTACTGCCTTCTCACATTGCTTGCTAACCTTAAGGTTATCTGATATGATTACCCCCAGGTCCCTTTCCTTTTTTGTTGTTGTTACTACCCCCCAATTGTGTAGTCTTCCCCTGGGTTCTTGTTTCCCAGGTGCATTATTTTGCACTTTTTTGCATTGAATCCAAGCTGCCATACTTCTGACCATTCCTCCAACCTTGCCAAGTCCCTTCTCATCCTTTCCATGCCTCCTTGTGTATCAACCCTGTTGCAGATCGTTGTGTATCTGCAAAGAGGCATACTTTCCCTTACAGTCCCTCTGCAATGTCACTTATAAAGACATTAAAAAGGACTGTGCCCAGTACTGAACCCTGGGGTACCCCACTAGTAACCCCTCTTTCTTTAGAGTGGACTCCATTTACAATTACTTTCTGTGTCCTGTTGTCCAGCCAATGTTTTACCCAGGCTACCACCCTGGGACCCACTCCCAGGCTGGTTAATTTGACTATTAATCTTTTGTGTGGGACTGTGTCAAATGTCTATGTAGACCATGTCCACAGCCTCACCCTGGTCTACTACTTTGGTCACCCATTCAAAGAAATCTATTAGATTCATCTGACATGACCTTCCTGCTGTGAACCCATGCTGCCTTGGGTCCTGTGCCCCACTGGCCTCTAGGTACTCAACTATTCTTTCCTTCAGAAGTGACTCCATCACTTTCCCTACCACAGAGGTCAAACTGACAGGTCTGTAGTTTCCTGCCTCTGTCTTGGTCCTACTTTTGTGAAGGGAATACATCTGCCTTCCTCCAGTCCTTGGGTACCACACCATCCTCCATGATTTATTAAAAGAGTAGTCAGTGGTTTCACTAGTTCCCCCCTTAATTCTTTTAGAATTCTGGGGTGAATTCCATCAGGCCCATTTGCTTTGTCCACCTTCAGTTTTAGGAGTTCTTGCAGAACCCTTTCTTCTTTGAAAGGGCTGGGATCAACCCCCCCTATCAAGAGTGCTTCTGTTAATTGAATTAGGCACTTCCCCCTCCTCTTTTGTGAATACTGAGCAGAAATATTCGTTCAGTATCCCTGCTTTTTCACTGTCCCCCTCTGCCCACTCACCATTCATTCTATTCAGCCTCACTATCCCTTTCTTTGTCTTTCTATGCTCTCTGATGTACCTATAAAAGGTTTTATCCCCCTTCTTAACCGAGTTGGCTATCTTTTCCTCAGTTTGGGCCTTTGCTAGTCTGACTTCCCTTCCTGGTTCCTTCTACCTTAACTGGTACAGCTCTCTGTCCTGCTCCTTCTGTGTTTCCTTATACTTCCTGAATGCTATCTTTTTCTCCCTGACTTTCCCAGCCACCTCTTTTGAAAACCATAGTGGCTTTTTCTTTCATTTTGATTTGTTTATTTGCTTCACACAAAGGCTTATTGCCTCTGTGATGGCAGTTTTGATGATTCCCCATTGCTGCTCCACCCCTCCTTCTAGCCTGTTTGCTAGTGCTTTTCTGAGGCACTCGCCCATCTTGCCAAAGTCGGCCCTCCTGAAGTCCAGTACCCTCACTTTTGTATGGCTTGAATCTGTAGCTGAGTTTAACACGAACCACACTGTTTGATGGTCACTTGTTCCCAGGTGGCAACCCACTTCTAGATCTGAGATCCTCTCACTGCCCCCATTTGAGAGTATGAGGTCTAAGATTGATCCCTCATGAGTGGGTTCTGAAACTAGCTGTCTGAGGCCTGCCACCTGTAGGGCATCGAGAATGGCCCTGCTCTTGGATGTGGCTGTGGCAAACGTGCTCCAGTTAACATCTGGCATATTCAGGTCTCCCATCAACAGTATTTCCCCTTTCTCTGCCATCCTAAGAATGCCGTCTATCATATCCTTGTCCATTCCCTCCCCCTGACATGGATGTCTGTACACAACCCCTGTGTGGATTGCAGTGCCCTTTCCAGTCTCCGAGGTGACCCACATTGCCTCCCCTCCTCCCTGTTTACTCTTTTGTTCAGTTGCTTTTATCCCTTCCTTTACATAGAGAGCTACTCCTCCCTCTCTTCTCCCCTGCCTATCTCTCCTATTGGTTATGTACCCTGGTATGTTAACATCCCAGTCATGGTTCTCTGTGTACCATGTTTCTGTGACTGCTATGATATCCAGGCATCCCTCTTCCATCAAGGCCACCAGCTCAGGGAGCTTGTTGCCTAGACTATAGACACTGGTATTCATTACCCTCCATTTACTGATGGCCTTACTCCTTTTTTGCCCCATCCCTGTCCTTCTTGCCTTTGTCACTTTCCCCATTTACCCCTGCCCTTCTCCTTATCTCCACCTCTATGTTGGTGTCCTTCTCCTTATCTCCACCTCTATGTTGGTGTTTACCACACTTACTACCATGATTTCTTGGGGGAAGTCTAGGATTTCCCTGCTCCTTTCCAGTGCCTCCCCCTTGGCTAGTTTAAGTGCTTGCCAATGAAGCATTTAAACCTATCACCTAGGATCCTGGTTCCCCTCCTGGACAGATGCAGCCCATCATGGCAGTATAGGCTTGCATCACTCCAGGTGGACTCCAGTCCCCAATGAAGCCAAATCCCTGAGCTCTGCACCAGTTTTTCAACCACTGATTGAATCCCATGGTGCAGAACACCCTAGCCTCTTCTACCCCATAGATGGGCAGCACCTCCGAGAAGGTTACCGTGCGTGCTACTTGTCTAAAGCCCCTCCCCAATTCCACAAACTCTTCCTGCACTGCTCTAATCCCTTTCTTAGCCAGGTCATTTGTCCCTAGGTGGACAATGACATTCAGCTCCCTCCCTTATGCAGCTGCTCCGGCAATCCTGAGGATTCACTCCCTGTCCCTCCAAGCCATGGCACCAGGCAGGCACCTTACCTCCCTCTCCCCTTCCTTCCCCAGTGAAATCCTGTCCTCTCTGAAGTCCTAGATTTCTCCCTCAGTGGTTGGCCCAACTTCACAAGAGACCCAGCTCTCCAGTCTTTCTTAGACAAGAAAGACCAGTTGTCCACAGAGCAAGGCTGTGTTCTTTGGGGAGTTCAAGTTGTAATACCTCCAAAGTTCTGCAAGAGATTTCTTTCTGACTTACATGACAGTCATCAAATGAAGTTATTTGCCAGAGGATACCTCTGGTTGCCAGGACTTGATCAAGATATCCATCATCTTGTCAATCAATGTGCACCATTTGTGGATGTCAGCAACCAACCATAAACTGCACCACTGCATCCACGGTCTTGGACTACAACACCGTGGGAGCACATCCATATTGACTATGCTGAATTGGACATACAACATTTCTTAGTAGTTATTGATGTCCACCCCAAATTGATGGAAGTGTTGTCCGCACAAGTCACGATTACTGAAAAGAATGTAGACCTTCTGAGAGAACTGTTTGCCTCATATGGCCTACTATGGGAGTAAGTGTCAGACAATGGCTCCCAATTTTCTTCCCATGACTTTAAACTGTTCTTAAAGGAGAATGACGTCTGACATATTATGACTCCACCTTACCATCCAGCATCCAATGGTGCAGCCGAATGAGTTGTACAGGAATTCAAAAAAGTTTGGAATAAACCAGATTCACAGTCAGTACCTACAGCTCAAAGGTCAGCTCATTTTCTGTTCGCTTACATAAACACTCCTCACATAGTCACAGAGTGAATGCCTGCTGAATTGTTCCTAAAACATCAGCCTCAAACCCATTTGTCATTGCTCAAACTGGACTTGTTGTTGCAAAATATCAACTACAATAGCAAAAGGGTCACGACAAGTCAGCCAAGCCAGTATGAATTTTCCAGCCTTTGGAGACAGCAATGATTTGAGATTGTAACATCCTAAGATTTCTTGAATTCCTGGGGTGGTGACTGAAACATGTGGACATTTGACTATGCAGTTCCCATGGGACATCGAATTGTTGACATGCATGTGGATCAGCTGCAGCATTCCTAGGTTCCAGCAAATGCAGCAGAAGATGTCACTCCAGTAGAAGACAATGACACAAAGGACTTTGCTCCTGCTTGTGAAGCTCCACCGGGACCAGAACAAAATAAACATCTATTTCACCAGCAACAGATGTTCCAGCCCACAGATATCCCATGAGGTACCAAAGACCACCACAAAGACTTGACCTTTAAGTCATGTACTGAACCTGTACCTCTGTGCAACTGAACTTTCACTTGTACTGTTAGTTAGTGACGTGTTCTACAAAAGGGGCAGAATAATCCCCTGAACTTGTTTCTGGGTACCGAATAGTCTACTTCAGCCTGGAAGTTAGAAAATACTACTGTTGAAGTATTTAGACTAGTTTCTGTCTAAGGGGGTGGAGTGTAGTATATACATGGATATATATGGTAAGATGCATAAAGAATGCCATTAGGGCTGTAGTTTATGCATATGGATAATTGTAGTCCTATCTAATGTACAGTTCCTGTTATGCCCATAGAAACATAGACTTTGATGGCAGATAAGGATTGCTTGGACCACCCAGTCTTCCCATTTCCTTACCTATTGGATAAGCTGCAGATCCTAATTTTACCAACAGCCAACTTCCCCCTACCTCCTACTAGAATTGCCTTTTGTCTGTCCCATGTATTCTTAAATTCCCCCACTGTTTTTGACCCATAGCCTCCTCAGAAAGGCCATTCCATGCATCCACCACCCTCTCCATGAAAACATAATTCCTCACATTGCCCCGAGTCATCACCCCTCTATCTTTAAATTGCACTCCCTTGTTCTTGCACATCTCTTTTTCTGAAAGATGCTACGCATTTGGACTTCATTGATTCCCTTGACATACTTGAAAGTTTCTATCACGTCCCCCCTCCCTCTTTTCCTGGAGGGTATACATACTGTATTAAGCTCTTTTAGCATCTCTTCATATGGCTTCTGGTGCAGACCCTGCACCATTTTAGTTGCCCTCCTCTGGACTGCCTCCATCCTGTTTATGTCCTTGGGGAGATGGGGTCTCCTGAACTGCACACAGTACTCCAGATGGGGGTCTCACCAACTGTCTGTACAGAGGGATAACAACTTCTTGTTTTCTTCTTATGATGACTCTCCCTATGCATCCCAGCATCCCCCCAGCCCTCCTTACTGCTTTCTCACATTATTTGCCTACCTTTAGGTCATCTGATACGACTACTTCCAGGTCCCTTTCCATTTTTGTTGTTGTTAGTACCCCCCAATTGTGTACTCTTCCCTTGGGTTTTTGTTTCCCAGGTGCATTATTTTGCACTTTTTTGCATTGAATCTAAGCTGCCATACCTTTGACCATTCCTCCAACCTTGCCAAATCCCTTATCATTCTTTCCACCCCACCTTGTATATCACCCTGTTGCAGATCTTTGTGCCTTCTGCAAAAAGGCATACTTTTCCTTCTAGTCCCTCCACAATGTCACCTATAAAGACATTAAAGAGGACTGGTCCCAGTACTGAACCCTGTGGTACCCCACTAGTAACACCCCTTTCTTCAGAGTGGACTCTGTTTACTATTGCCCTCTGTATCCTCTTGTCCAGCCTATTTGTTACCCAGGTTACCACCCTGAGACCTACTCCTAGGATGGCTAACTTGTTTATTAATCTTTTGTGTGGGACTATTTCAAATGTCTTGTTAAAGTCTATGTAGGCCACATTCACAGCAACTCCCTGGTCTACTACTTTGGTCACCCAGTCAAATAAATCTATAAGATTTGTCGGACATGACTTACCCACTTTGAATCCATACCCAGTGGGGTTTTCTCTATGTCCAGTATTGTGTGACCACTATCTCTGAGTTAGAATAAAGATGGCTACTGAACAGATGTGCTGTATTGGAGTTTCCCTGCACAGGTCAAATATATATTACAATAGGAAAATTAGGTATCCTCTTATTCTCCTCATTCCTGGCTAAAGAAATCTAAAGTACTTGGTTTTCTGTCATATTCCCTGCTGTTTTCTTCCATCATCATTCTTGTCATTTATATTACTGTATATCTCCCGCTGTCATCCAGGGATTTATCCTGTTATTATGGATATGCCCTGTTCATGCTGTGGCTTTCATGGTGATGACTTTGTGGACTTTTGTCCCCCCCAATTTTTTTACCCATTTCCTCATCCTCATTTTGGTATGAGCAGTGCCTGAATGGCCTCATGTACACACTGCATTTCTTTATAGAAGAAGCAAACTCCCTGGCCCTCCATGGGGGTTGCTGTGGCATTGTAACCCACTGCCTACCCTCCCTGGCCATGGTGTGCTGCCTGCAGCCTACCCTGTCTCCCAACATGGTGGCCCAAGTCTGCTCCCAAACACAGGCCTCCTGCCTGGCAGCATAACACATTGGCCCCATCCAGACTACAGTGCTTAAAATGGTCAAGGTAGCATAACTCATTTTAAGTTTGTGTAAAACAGATCACATTCACACTGTAAATGGGTTTAAACACAGAATCTAAAACCATGTCAAAGCATTGATAAGATCTAGGCTTTGGCATGTTTTTTTAAAATGAATTTGAAGTAAAAACCATGTTACCTAGCAGCCTGGATTCACCAGTACAGTTTCATAGTTGATGCAGTTCCCCAGCTGCACAGCATTATGTGAAGTTACCATGTTTGGCAACTCCTTTTGAGCATGATCAGAGCTCTATGTGTGGACTCTGCAGCATGGGTATAGGAAGACATACTCCCTGTACTCCATGGTGTACAATTTTATTTCATGGGACCAACAAGACTCTGCATTGCTGCCAATGTTCCATGAAGCACAACACAGCACCAGCTGAGCCTTTCTGTAATTGTGTTCTTGGGAGTCAGAACTACAGTACCAGGGTTGACCAATGATATTGTCTTTGCATCCCAAGGACCATACAGCATTACAGGCTCTAGGGATGGTATATGAGTATATGAAGGAGAAATATATGGCAGTGTTATTTACCAGTGCATGAATGAGGGCAACAAACACAGCCATGTTGTACATATTATTATTATCTAGCTACACCCCTGCTCTGCAGAACAAGTGTTCTATCCATGCTGCAACCTGGCAGATCAATATCCAGAGGCTGAGACATGATAAGTGCAAAATGTTTTATGTAACATTACAACTTACCATGTTGAAGTCTGGACAAGACCACTGCTGCAGGTGGTCAGTGTGGCCCCTTCCATCATCATTCTTGTTGCTGTTCTTTGAACTCTCTACAATCTGATCACATCCTTCCTGTATTCTGGGGCCCAGACAGAACTGGAAGATGTACTCCATTTGAGACCTAACATATTCCTATATAGAAGGATTAATACTTCTCTTGATCTGCTTAGACAGTGTTTCACTTTACACAGCCTAATACTGTGTCTAAGCTGCAAGTTTACACTACTATCTCAGTCTGAAGTTTGATATAATCTCTAAATCTCATTCTTCCTTTGCCTTCTTCAGTTCAGTCCAATTTACGTAATTGTTTGCCTTTCTATTTTTTTTCTGAAGTATAGCACTGTGCATCTCTCCTTGTTAGACTTCATGTCCCACTTATTTGCCCTGTCAGATTGTCTTTACACATTCCTCTGCATGCTATATATCTCTTCATTTGTTACTGCTTCCCCTCAATTTGTGTTATTTGCAAACTTCATAACCCAGAGTTCTGTTTCTTCATTAAGCTCTTTGATATGTACAATAGCATGGGCACATAGAAACTGATGGCAGAAAAAGCCTCAGTGGCCTATTTAGTTTGCTCACTATAACTAACTGACCTATAGGCCCTAGTGATCATCCCTTTCCCTTACCACTGCCTTTTACCCGTTTACTACAGTATGACCATGTACCTGCCCCACCCTACTGAAATAAAATAGAATCCAATACTGACCCCTGTGGTACTTTTTTCTTATTTATTTCTTTTGTTAACTGGGTAAACATATAAGTCAAGGCCCTTTTTCATATGTGACCTGAGAATATAAAATAGTCACAAGATGTTATACTTCACTGGTCACATCCTCTTTCTTGGACACAAACCAATTTATTATAAGGGCACAATGGTATCCAATATTAGAGTTGACAACACATTTTTATGTTAAACCTTGATTTTTGAACCTTAAAACTGGCCATCACTGGAAGAATAACCAGTTCAATGTGCCTGTGCAACTGGTTTCATGCCTGTGTAATGTAGAGAAACCATGGCTGTTCACCTCTCTGTCCATGGGATATACCACCCTTCAGGGGTACAAAGGAAAGGAACCCTAGGGGAGGGTTCCACCCTTTGAGATGCCATGGGAGTGATTCCCTTGGCTAAAGGTACCTTAGGAAGAAGCCCATGGGAGAGAGAGGCATGTCATTGGAGGAGGAGGGTGGATGAAGGGGCAAGGAAAAATGCTTGTGTGGAGTGAGGAGAGCAGCACTTAAATAGGCAAAAAGGGGATGTGGCCAGTTGGACCACCCTTTTGAACTACAGGCTATAGTCTTCCAATTCAATGTGCTTTGCAACTGGTTTTGTGCTTGTGTAACATAGATAACTTTGGCTGTTTGCTTCTCTTATCCATGGGATATATCACCCTTTAGGGGTACAAAGGTGCTTTGAGGTGCCAAGGGAGTGATTCCCTTGGCTAAAGGTACCTTAGAAAGAAGCCCATAAAGAGTGTCAAGCAAAGCATAGAAGGTAGTGAACACATATCAGGGTCAAGGACCTGTACATAGGTCTGTTGGTAGTATGGGTTCAGTTGGTAGCATGGGTCAATGAAGACCTGTTTGTAGGTTGGTTGGTAATGAGGTTCAGCTGGTAGCATAGGCCAGTTGGTCATATTGTTTGAGTAAAGTATGCAGGACATGGCAGGTGAATCATGACCCACTTGGAGGTCTGACTGTAAGGCATGGAGGCTTGGCTTCCTAAGGAGAGACAGAACAACCAAAGGGGAAGATGGGACGATTATGGGACATCCACTTGACTCCATCCAACAGCAGAAACCTACCTAAGTGGGAAACCTACCTAAGTGACCTAGGTATTACAAGGATGCCTATCTAGTACTATGACCATTGACATGGAGGAGAGGAAAACCCCCTTTGAGGAGGACAGCTCTGGGGATTAAAGGCCTAGGTCACCTTCCCTCCAGGATTTGGGACAGTTTTGGTTAGTGATGGCTCTGCTACTGCAGTTTAGTAGACTAATACAAGGTAACTGCAAATTCGGGGAACACTCTTGCTCTATCTTTCTAATGGGAACACCGTGGAGGATTGAGAGTGCACTCTGCAGCAAGAGTCGACCAAGGTGGGAGGAGGAGAGTAATGACCGCCGAGGCACTCAGCCGGCCTACTGATCTATGAACAAACTAGGTGAACCAGAGGTGATCATTGGGAGAATAGCATGAAAGGGTGACTCAGAACCCACTCAGGCAGCTAAAGGGGCCCTTCCTGTGAAAGCCCCACCTCTGCACCACTGAAGTCTTAAATGCTACATCAAGAGGTGCCGTCAATACTGTTGACATCTGAAGGACCTTCATAACTATGGGCCAGGTGAGAAGGACCCTGCGCCAAGCTTCACATGCTCAAGATGCAGACTTTGGGGTGCAAAGAGAGACCGTCTACCACAGGGCTAGCCCCAAGTCCTAGAGTAATGGATATGGTCAGCATGTCTCCAAAATGTGGAAAAGTGAGTTGCAATAAGCATGAGACCTGCACATGGTAAGGAGCATGGAACCCGTACATGGATCATAATGAATGACAGAGACATGGGGAGACCTGTACATTGGTCAGACTGAGCACTGTGGACCCTCTCATGAGTCTAGGTAAGGCAAATTGTACTTGTAAACCACAGAAATGCATGCCAACCAAGTCCATTAGAAAGCCAAATTTGGAATGAATTGGATAGTATATTATGAGTAAGAGAATAGCAAGACTGGGCAAAGCCCGGGGCTGATGGTTGGAGAGGAGGAGGCTGTGGAGCCAGTTAGAGAGAAGGAGGCTGCAAAGCCAGAATGGTAGGAGGTGCAGTTCAAAGCAAGTAAACATGATATGCTTTCAGACTCAGAAGGGGATGCCAGTATTGAAAGGGGAGAGGTTCTGGAATGAATGGATTTGCAAGCTGATTGCATTAGTGCCATGACAGCTGGCATATGAGCAATACTGGTAGTACAAGGGACAGGAAGGCCAGGAAGACTACATAGATCAGGTGCAGAATAGCAGGATAAGGATGGTAGAAGGCTGGGCAGAGCCAGCTGCCCTAAGGTGGAGAGTTGCCTGGAATAGCTGGTTACAGAATGCCATAAAGGCCATGTGGAGCAGCAATAGAAGGCTGGGGTGAGCCAGTGACCAATAAAACATATAAGAAGTTTAAAGCTGTCCCCGCTGCCTGGAGCCACAATGTCCAATGTGACTCCTCAGATTCCTGCCATAGGAAGAACAAAGACGCCACAAACATGACACCACAACACTAAGCAGCTAATGAAATATGTCAAATACATTCCAGCCATGAAAGCAGGATTAGGTTATCATCAGAAACACACTGCTAAGAGTTTGGTATGAGTAAGGTTTGATAAAGGTGGGAATAGCAATAAATGAGCCTAAATAACACAAATATAGATGTGAGGAGTAATGCAATAGGACTGCAAAAGTAATTGAGCAGCATCCAGCAGCAATTAACTATAGCATGTAGGAGTAGCAATCTGAATGAATATAGAAACTGCAGGGAGAGGCAATGCACTGAAAACAGCAGCAATATTTGCTTGGTATAAGTTCAGGAAGCAGGATTGAGTTCCATGGACTAGGCTGCTTAGGTGTATCATGAAGAAGTAAAACAGGGAAAAGTTGTTAGCTAGGCAGCAAAGCCATGAACATGTGTAATCAATTAAGGGGAACAAGGCAGTAGATTTCAGTATGAACTGAAACAGACAAAGACAATAGCAGGGACTGAGGCTTGTTTGGCAGAAAGCATACAGAGAACAATGCAGTGAACAGAGTGCTGCAACAGCAGGTGAGAAATGGAGCCTGAGGGTACAGGCACAAGGTTGCAAGAGGCAAGGAAACACAGAGTATAACCTGAAGCACAAGTAGCAATGTATAGACAGGGCACTTGAAAACTAGAAAGCCCAAAAGAAACAAACAAGGCAAACATAAGGACAGGAGCAGGAAGGGAACCAGCACATACAGAAGCACAGAGTAATACAAACCAAAAGCAGAAAAACAAGAGTCCAGCACACACCAAGCAGAGTCCAAGCATGCATGGGGAGAAGGGGCAAAGCCCTAGTAGGCCACAGTAGATAAGGCAGACCAACAAAGCCTCCAGCTGCAAGGAAAAATGCTTGTGTGTGGAGTGAGGAGAGCAGCCCTTCAATATACAAAAAGGGGTGTGTGGCCAGTTGCACTGTCCCCTTGAACTACAGG